>JAQFVV010013064.1:0-284361 GCA_028023455.1 Epiperipatus broadwayi | reverse complement strand
AGTTTCCTTGTTTGCCAACTTTGATCTCCTCGAATGCTTTTATCTGTTATTAGCTATATACCATGATATCTGATTTAGCTATACTTTAATACTTAAATCACCACGAATAAAGTATCAGAAAATACGGTAAATATTTATTATTATCATCATAGATCTATTGATAACTTATTAAATTAAAAGATCTTTTTATTCCAAAAATATTATATCAAAGTTAACTGAGTTTTATTATCTGACAATTAGTTTGTTTCAATAATTTGTAAATAATAGCAGAGGCCATCAAATCATTATTACTTATTACATCAAATATCTATTATTTAACTAAAAATCTAGTTAATTTACTTTAACGTTTTATTTACTTTTTCGTTATCCAGTGAATTAAACAATAAGTGTTTGTTTTAATACATTAACCATATTTAGGTCTCAAATACCATACTCATCAATTGCTTTGGGTCAAAAGAGGTATAATTATGGTTCGTATAAATGGTTATTCAATAGTCACTTCAAGAATACTTAAATATGTTGTATGCTTCCTCATATTCTCGATTTAATATCTTGCGATGGTATCATGATAAATTTTAATTTATATCTGAACTGTTAAACCAACATACATCATCACTGTCACAAATACCAAATATGCTAAATATATCTAATATTGCTAATACATAACAACACAGTAATCAAATATAAAATCAAACTTGTGTATGCAATAACATTCATATCTGCACAATGATTATGTCTTTTACAGTTAATTTTTACAAAATGATGGTTTATTTGTTTAACTTTTTATAGAAAACTATGTATATTTTATACTTTAATCAATCATCTCTCAAACATTTAAAGCCTGATTGCATGCAGCCCCGGACACTTTTGCGTCTTGATGAAATTCATAACCAGAATGGTATCACTAGTTCAGCAATATGAGATTTTTTTAAAAATAAAATTATAAATACATAAATACCAACAACATGAACACATTTTAAACAAAAATACATTTCTAAGAGATACAATATAAAGAATCTTTATTGTAATAATTTTTATTTGCATGTATCTGATATATTAAATAAAATTAGTGTTTAAATCCAGTGAGGCACATCTTAAAAAGTAAATAATATTTCATCCACCATTACACACATACTTAAATTGTTTATTATCACTTCAGACTTGAATCACCACTAAGATTCAATCTTTGCTATACAGATATACTTTTGTGATTCATTGAAGAAATTATTAAAAATATTTAATGGATAAAACATTTTTTCAAGAAAAATGGAATTAAAATATAAGAAAAATAAAAGAAAGAATTTGATATATGAACTTCTATTAATTTAAATATTAACACAAAATAATATGATCACGCACAAAGAAATTGAAAGATCTTAACATAAAGGTGAAACTTCAATAAAGATTGTCAGAATTAAAGCATGATATCAAAAGAATAAGGTACATTTACCAAATCTATTGGAGATAATACAGCTATAAAAACTAGCATTAAGATATCACATTTTATTATATTATTATTATTATTATTATTATTATTATTATTATTATTATTATTATTATTATTATTATTATTATTATTATTATTATTATTATTATTATTATTATTATTATTATTATTATTATTATTATTATTATTATTATTATTATTATTATTATTATTATTATTATTATTATTATTATTATTATTATTATTATTATTATTATTATTATTATTATTATTATTATTATTATTATTATTATTATTATTATTATTATTATTATTATTATTATTATTATTATTATTATTATTATTATTATTATTATTATTATTATTATTATTATTATTATTATTATTATTATTATTATTATTATTATTATTATTATTATTATTATTATTATTATTATTATTATTATTATTATTATTATTATTATTATTATTATTATTATTATTATTATTATTATTATTATTATTATTATTATTATTATTATTCAAAGCAAAACTTTATTGAGTCTAAAAGTTACAGAGTCATATATTGATTTTTTACAAATGAAAAACAAATTACAACTTTCAATACATAAGTCTTTATCTTTTCTGCATACTTTTTTTCTCTTCTTGTTTTTAAATTTGGTCTTCTATTTAGTTCAGTTTATGCTTGCATTTTTTTTTTTTTAAATTGGAAAAAATGCTGATGTTGAAAATGTCATCATCTATCTTATTGGTCTTTATATTTCATAGACTGGATCTCTGTTTCAAGTGTGACCATGTGGCTGCAAATATATCTGGTTGAGCTAGGATGCTGTCTCTTTTTCTTAACAGTTCTAGTTTTATTGAATATGTTGCTGGGTGGCGTCGAGGGTTATTAGCAAGTGCAAAAGTTCATCTGGTGCACCAGTAGGCATAAAGGCTGTATGTTGCTGCACGAATAGCAGGGTTGTTGCCTTTTTTAAATGTATTTATTATTTCATCAATTGAAATGATAGCCTTTCTGTATGTGGTAAACATTGTGCGACGTATTGTTTCTAGGGCACTGCAGGAATGAAGAAAATGATCTTGTGTCTCTTCTTCTCTATGACATAGCTCGCACATGGGGTCTATATTGGTATAGAATCTACGAAATCTAAGAAATGGGTTGTGGGTAGAGCATTGAGATTAAGCTTAAGCAGAAAATCGAATAATTTTGGTTCTAATGACCATTTTCTGAATTGTTGCAGTAGTTGCCTGTTGTCTATTCCAAGAACTGATGGATGTAGATTGGGTGTCTGGTTTGGATGTAGTATATTGTAAATGTCCCAGTATGTATACTTGTTGTCATTATTGAGTGATATTTTGTTGTATATTGGCTTGAGTTCTTCAATCAGTGTGGATAGATATCCATATGAAGGGGGTGGTCTGTCTGTGGGTATTATACTGATTACACACTCCAGGTCTGGAAATCTTTTATGGTTGCTGTTATTAGATTTACTGATTTCTGTGTGTAAAAAACATTGATTGTATGGAGTCCAAGTCCATTGCTATGTGGTGGTCTGCTCAGATTTTTTAAAGAGATTGCCACTGTCTCTTCTCTTCCATATTAGTTTGTTACAGATTGACGAGATTTTAGATATGAATGTTTTTGCAAATTTGATTATAGGTGTATAGTATGTAATTTTTGTAGTTATAAGTTGATTAAATAGTGCTACCTTTGCATATATTGACAGGTATGACTTTTCAAGTGAGGCTGTGATTTTTCAGCATCTATTTTTAATTTATTTTGAATTTTTTGCCTCATTCCAGACGTGTGCTCTTCCGAATGGAAACCAAGGAAAGCAGATGGTTTACCATTAAACATCTCTGTACAGTGCTTGCCTGTGTATATTGACCATGCTGCAGTTTTATTTGTGTTAATTTTTAAATTAAAATTTGAGGTATAATTCTTGATTATCTCTTGTAATATGGGGAGGTTCTTTTTAGAGGAGGAAAACGGTTACATCATCCATATAGGCTATGCATGATATATTTAAAGCAGTGTTTGGAATTTGAATGCCTTTATTTTTTTCTGTATCTCTATTAATAGAGGATTTATATATATTGTAAAGAGCAAGGCACTTAGGGGGGATCCTCTTGGGATGGATTGACTCGGTCTGAAGGTTGGTGATTTTTTTCCATTCAATGTGATGTGAATTTCACGGCTGAGTAGCAGATTGGCTATTATATATAGTAGGGATGGAGGTGTTGTTGTTTTTTTCAGCACGTCTAATAATTTGGCTATAGGCACTGAGTCAAAAGCTGCCTCAATGTCTAGTTGAACTATAATTGGTGCATATTTCTTTCTTTTTTTTACTACTTCGATAATTGTTTTGTACATTAAGGCACCCTGGCCAATGGATGATCCTTTTTTGGCATATTGTGCTGATGATAACATAGGGAGTATGTGTTGTTCTATTTTTTCCTTTATCACTCTTTCAAGAATTTTTATTCCTAAAGGTCCCATTGAAATTGGTCGTAGATTAGATAAAGATGATATTGCTGTTTGTTTTTTGTTAAATGGAACCATTGCAATTGGGTATAGACTTTGTATGTTGTAAATTTTTTGGGATATGTAATTGGCTAGATTGCACAGGTATTTTGCTGTGAAGTGACTAAGATGTTTGAACACAAATTTGGGAATTCCTTGTGGTCCTGGGTGACATGTGTTTGTTATTGTTGCAAGTTGAAATACAATGTCAGTTGTTGTTATTGGTGTATCTGTTTCAGGATCTCCAAATATGTCTTCATTTGGTATGTACACTCTCTGTTTTTGCAGTTTTTTTTTAAAGTGTTGATATATTGGGTTTATCATGTTATGTCCAGCTGTTATAGATCCATCTATTTCAGTGCCATAGGCACTCTGACTGTGGATGGGTATCCCAATGCCCACCGTATGTATGCTCTGGTCCAAGTATGTTGTTGTGTAAGGCATATTTTTTCTTTTTTATTGCTACATATTGCTTTAGTGTATTGCATGTATTGTTGTACATTTCTGTAAGTTTTTTAATTTGTGTTTGATTATCTGTAGTTGGTCTGGAAATGGTTATTCTTTTATGTAGTTCATCTGCCAATGCTAATAATCTGGTGGGGGTATGATTGATGTTGAAAGAAAGTATATTGGTGAATGCTATATACTTTTGTACTGGATCGAGTGACATGTTTTGAAGTTTTTGGAGCATTATATATGTTTCTGAATATAAGAATTCAGTTGTTTGTGCTGGAAGAAGTATTCGCATAGTCTTTTGGAGGGCTATTGTTGTATTTTGTATTTTTGTTAGGTCGAGGGTGATGAACTGAGCAGCATGATCTGAGATTATAGATGGACAGAGTTCAAGATTAAAATAATGATGTAACATTGGTGAGTAGAAACACAAATCAATAAGTGACTTATATCTATTGTTATTAAAAGATATTGAGTTTGTTGGGAGAAAACCCTCAGCACTCATAAGTGGGATTGTTATTTGATGGATCCATTTGGTGACAAAAGTTTGGTAGGTCATGTTGAAATCTCCCAGGAGTATTATGGGATTTGGTGTTGCTGTAAGCATTGAATTTATTGTTGCTATTATTCTGGAGATGATGACAGGGCCTGGTGGTATATATACAAATACTAGGTTAAGTGTGATATTTTTATGATGGAGTGTTAATATGATAAGATTAGAGTCAATATATATAATTTTAAAAGAATCGAAAGGGCAGTTGTGTGAAATAATTATGCCTGTGCCACCTGATGGTGATGATGATTGCCTTGAGCAGGCACAAAAACCTTGGTTGACTAAATATTTTGATGGATCAATTTGAGAGCTGCTGTATATTTTTGTTTCCAAAAGCCCCAGTATGTGTGGTTGTGTTGTATGTAACCATTTTTTGAGATCAAAAAGTTTTTTGGTGGCATTTAAGCCTCTAATGTTGAGCGATCCAATTTTTATCTTCATGTTTTAAATAATTTTTTAACAGGGTATTGATTTTTATTTTTTTATTATTATTATTATTATTATTATTATTATTATTATTATTATTATTATTATTATTATTATTATTATTATTATTATTATTATTATTATTATTATTATTATTATTATTATTATTATTATTATTATTATTATTATTATTATTATTATTATTATTATTATTATTATTATTATTATTATTATTATTATTATTATTATTATTATTATTATTATTATTATTATTATTATTATTATTATTATTATTATTATTATTATTATTATTATTATTATTATTATTATTATTATTATTATTTTTTTTTTTGTCATTTAGTTCTGAAACTCAAAATGATTTTTTTTTTTGAAAAGATTTGTTTTTGCATATGTAATTAGTTAGTTAGCAAGATGCATGGGAGTAACCTAGGAAAGGCAAATGAACTTTGCTAAAAAGAGTTATTGAAAAAAAGATTTCCAGTGTAAAATTTGCTCTTTGTAATGTAATTGTAGACAGTAAACAGTGGCTCATGTATTATAAAAATAAAAGCCAGTTACTGAAGTCAAATTGACTTTGAAAAGACTTTAGAGTAAAACTTCCAAAGGAGCTTAAGAACTTTATTATGGAAAAAAATTAATTAAACATGCAATTCTAAGGTTTTAAAAAAAGGTACGTCGGTTTAACTTATTCTCTTCGGTTTAAACATTTCTGAATTAATCCCTTTATAACTATTACTCTTTTAAAAATGTATGTTAATAACATGCAGTCTACATTATTTCACTTAATTGCCATTTTAAATAAGAATGGTTTGCATAAATATTATTGTTGTATCATTAAGCAACGTATTTTTTTTAACATATATGGAAAATTCATGCAGAACTTTTCTCACTATTTTTCGTGTAGTGTTCTTTATGAAGATTATACATAGACCTAAGGATATGTCTATTTTGATAGATCATATTATGTTTAAGTTCATCGTAAGGAGATAACAGTATTCATTTATTTGATATTTCTGGAACTAATGCGCATTTTAAATTAAGGAAATAAAATGTAAGCTACTTATGTTAAATTGAATAGAAGGACAGAAATGCTGGTAATTTTTGGTTCTCTTCAATAAGGACGGAATATAAAATAAAGCATTATTGTAACAGTCAGAAAACGTGTGACTCGTAAACATAGTGCAGAATTCGACCACCACACAGAACAGCAGCACCATCGAGGTAGCAAAGCCACCCATGTTACTGAGTTCGAACATAGTTTATCGGTTCCACAATACAATCCACGAAACAACGCATCTGATGCGACATTAGTAAATATTTCCTTAGGCACGGTGGTCAGGGATATGCAAGAGATTCATGATTTTATTCTCGAGTTAGCCAATAATCAAACTAATATTAATTAAACATTCATATTTACATAATCGAGGAAATATTATATAGAATGGGTATCGAATAAATGAAACGTAACTGCAGACATATAGTTTAAAATTATTTATTAATACATTTTAATAAAACAATCATTTACTAATAATATTTTGTGGATTCAAAGCTTCATTATCAGAATTTGCAATACTATTATATTTTAAAGAATACATTTATTTATTTATTTATACATTATTTTATATTGAGGACTTCAGTAGCGGTATTTCCGATACTGTAATGCTTACAAAAGGAATACATTTATTTGAAGGCGTAATCCAGCTACCTAAAATTCTCGAGTAAGTATTTCTAATGCATGCCTTGGGGAATTTATACCTTTGCAATGCAAGAGTCTAAAGTAAGATTTAAGAGTAGTGGCGGACATATATTTATTTAATTAAAATATTTATTTTATGACTAAGGGCAAGCATTTATTTGAGAGTGAATTACGAAGATAATGCAGAGGCGGAGTTATATATAGAATAATAAAATTAAGTAAAGGAACATGTGGTATGCTTTAGAAAGGCGATATGGAATGGCAGTATATTGAAACTGCAATGCCGTGAATGAGTTTATAAGACTGTCGGGCTGGTCTCTGCCTTGGCCCGACAAAGTAAGGTGTCACATAAGCATAACCAGGGACAAGCGGTCCATGTCACAATTTGCCGGCTGGCTGCATGATGGGTCAAATCCTACAGGAGCATTTATTATGTCCACTTGTGTAGGACAACTGGGGTTAATTTCAACCCTGAAGAATCCAGAATATTTACAGCGGAATAGATCATCGCGTCTTTAAAACATAACACATGTATAAGTATAAACGATTATGATAAGATTTAAATAGATTTCTAATTCGGCCCTACATTATCAACATTTACTAAAGACCGTTGGTGACTCTCAAAGAAGTGTAATTTTCTGGAATTATTCATGATGATTTAATAAATACAAAACATATATAAATTGGGAATTATTATAACTAATACGTCAGCCATTTGCGAAGTAGTAGATCCCTGCATTACAATAAATGATGCATTGAATGTGTGTCGATTTATATGAAAGTTAAGTTAGTTATGAAAACAAATATTAATGAAAATTTGACATGCATTCATTGTTCCAAGCGATCATAGATTTAAACTTTGAAAATTGAGACAATTATGAGCATGCAATAATTAAATAATAACAATAGATAAAATGTAGATTTGAGAAATATCCAAGAAAGATAAAGTGAGGTAAGCTAGATTATTAGAGAAATTTACACATTAAATTAATTATTCAATTTTAGTTATACAAATGATAGTTTTTACATTTTATAATTTAGATAAGTAATATGAAGAAGTGCTATAGCATATTATTAGAGTACTCTAGAGTTTGAACACAGACAAGTACCTGTTTTATAAGAAGTTTTCTGATTCCATTAGTTTAGCAGCAAAAAGTTCACGAATGGCAATTCTTTCTTGTATTTATATTTCATTTACTTTCACAGCAGCAGCAACTTTCTCATTTATTTCAGGCAGCAGATCTTCATGGTGAATTTATGATGGGCAATGGAAAGTTCGGCATCCGATAGGCCATCTCCCAATGGAGAATAATCTAGGTGCTTTACTCGGTCATACCTTGGCAGGAACAAATTATTTTTATATTTTGGAGACTCTCAGTGATCGTGAGCAAAGCTAAAGTTGAAGTGAATGTCTCCAGCAAGTCTAAGATGGCCTCTTTTTTTATGTTGATCTTTCACATTTTTGTTAAGATATTTTTAGGTTCTACTTAATCTGCCCTGAGGATAATCAATGCATTTTGTTGGTTTTAATTAAAAAAAGCTGCCATTCTATTGTTTACATTTTACATTTACTAATTACATTTTGGGGAATTTTTCTTTAATTAATCTATTATCTATCACTGACCGATGCTTTTAAATTTCAAAGACAAAAAGGGAACATAAGATTATTTTAACTTTTAATTAAATATTACATCAGATTTTTTTAGAATTATTATTAAATGAAATTTAAACAAAGCAACAAATACGAACTTTATAATCCAAAATAAATGATTAAAATTATACAAAATTATATAACTAAAAGAAATCTAAATTATATTATTTTATTCCTATTTATTGCCTTTAATTTGAGATCGAAATGTGTGTGTGTTTATGCTGAATTCTACATATATTTATACATTTTTAATATTGCTACACACACAATTCAATACCAAAAAGTTTAAATTTGGGCGGGATAGACCGGTCAGTGAGAGACGACAGAAAAAGTTGAAACTTAAGATTCGAATACGAATCTTACTGTTTCATTATTAATTATGGAATTACTAAGGACAATTTAAAGTATTATTAAATGCTATTCAAAAAAATACTAAGGATAATCGCGTATTTAATCCAGAACTGCACGGAAAATATCTTATATTTTCAGTATAATAAAGGAGAAATTTACTGCTTGTGTATGATTTGGTACCTCGAATGGATATGCTATGAACACTGAAAGGTGCTGGGCATATTTAAGTTATGCTTATATTTTTTTTAAAGTTATACTGCAGAAGTGCATTTTAGTTTAAAATTCGGTTTGGAATGTGTCCCATATTATTTCATAAACCCGGAGCAGAGCTTTGCAAATGAACTTTTATTTTATGTTACAAAACTAATAACTTTTGTGTCTTTTATTTTTTTCTTATTGCTTGTCATAACTAATGTATATGATAGGTAGATAGGTTTTATTTATGATTATGTTTATTTATAATCTGTGTTATTTTGATTTTCAAGACTGTCTCCGGAGCGTACTCAAATGAGGAGTACGCCGTAAAAATTGATTGTGTTCAGATAGGTCTTATTGTTTCCTTGAGGGTGAAAGAAATATTTTTTTTTATATTATTAGAGAGGTTTACATTTATTTTGTATGCTTTATTATCTCAAAGTGAAAATTTTGTTCTTTGATTAAATCAACGAACTTATAATAGAAATAGTTTGTTAGATGTAAAAAGAGTTAGTTCATAATAATTAGAACCGTTAAATTTTAAAAAGTAACCTAAAGTTTATTAAATTAAAAGTTATACCTTAATGCAATATTTAATTATCATATTCCCTGCTTAGTGTGTAATTTAGAGTTAATATTATATATACTTTTATTCGTGGGTGTGTGTTTGTTTTGCACATTTATGATATTTGTTTGATAAATATTCAGTTTGTGAATATTTTATGCATAAATTTTGTACATTGTTGTATATTACTGAGTTGAACGGATTGGTATATTATCTGTATGTATTTATCTGCCAGCGTGTATTTATGATGTTCGATATTTAGATAAGCTATGAGAATAGAAAGAAATTTGATTGCGTTATAATGTCTGCAGGAATAAAAGATCTTGCTTATTTAGTATATGTTGATAATTTTCCATCAGTAGAGCCTCGTTTATTTTATATGCGTATGATTGATGATATTTTTTTGAAGTGATGTTCTTAGGGCCCTGGTGACGAGGAATTAAAATCCCCACCTATAATGTATTTAGAAGTAGAGGAGTTATTGTTGAAATATGATTAAATGATGTTTAGGAAGTTATGTGACGTTTTTCTTGGTTTCTTGGTAATGAATTATTGTAGAAGTGTTCGGTAAGAGTTATCTGCTCCTCATGTAGATTCCCTTTATAACGTATAATATGTAAAATCATGAAAATATAGCTTTGTGTTGATTAATATGTGGCTAGATAAATTGTTAGATTAACTCTTGATGTAGTATTAGTGTCATATTTATTGATGAATTACGACATTGTTCGAAATAAAATAATTGTATGATATTTACTTAATGAATGGAGAGTTTTAAAAAAAATTGTTTTATATTATTGCTGCTTGAACGTACACACACACACGTAATATAAATAATATCGCGTATATAAAGTATAGAATTATTGAAATTAAAATGAGACATAAATGCTTTTGAAATATACTACATACATTTAATAGAAGTATAAAGTATTAAGATTAAAACCGGAAATAAATATTTTAAAATACAGTGTATTTATTTAAATAAAAGTTATCAATCATCAAATCATCAGAATAAACATGATTTTGTTGCTATGAATGAAAGATATACGTAATTAAAAGTGATTATTAGTCAATTATAGAAAGTTGCTTTGCTGAAAGCCAAATAAAAATGATTTGATTTATTTTGTTAATCAACAGTAATATCCTCTCGAAAGTATCTATATATATATTTTTTTGTTTGTGAATAATATAATATGTCATTTATTTATGGTCATATAGATGAAACATGCAAGCAAAGTATGTGTTCAAAGTCGGGATATTTAAGTTTTATTATTAATTTGTTTAGATAGTAGGGATAATACCAAACTGATGCTAAAAATTTATTTAATAATTTAAAAGTCTGTAAAACAAAGAACCCATTTAAAAACATTATGTTAGACCAAATTTATTTTGTTTATTGTAATAAATGAAATTAAAATCTTAAAATCTGTGTCTTGAGTTATTCTTGTGTACATTCGTATTTTCCATTTCCACATCTCCACATCTCATAAATCTATTATAAAACAGATATATTATTTTAGAGTTATAATATTAAATTTGCTAGTGTCTGACAATATTGTATTTCTTAATCCAAACATTATAAAGAGTATTTGCCACTTGATAAACGTATTAGAAAGGTTGCCAAGTCAGTATATTTGTGAGATGATGATATGAGATTAAAATACCCTATCTCTGTCATTATCTTATTATTGAAACACAGTAAAATATTTTAGTCAATTAGTTTCATTATATTTTTATCGTACTTTAGAATTATAACTTATGGGCAATATAGTTTATTTAATTCAACTGTGTTTGTTAAATTCCCTGAGATCTTATCTTATTGTTTATTTCTTGATTGGCATTAAAATAGATGTTTAGATTATGATACGCCAAGTCGCAGAATTGTTTAAAAATATAATTATAGCAAGCTGATATATGTTATACTTGGATGAAGGAAGAAATTAAGTTTAAAGTATATTTTAATAGACTGTATCAAATAAACATTATGATTCTTTATCATACAATTAATTAACAAAGGAATTTATCTTATATTAAATGTTTTATAATATTTCTTCTTTTATTCATTTACAATCATATATCTTATGAACTGCCTATAGCCTCCCACTGAGCTGAGCTGAACATAAACTTAAATATAGAGTCTCAGTAATAATTTTATATTATATATTTTGTTATATTGTTCTATTCATTAATAGAACTGGCACCTGGGCATTTCGTTCATGTAATGTATATGAGCAGTGTTGGGAGTGTAGGTTATAATATATCATTAAATAGAACCCTTTTAAATGCTGCTATAGTAAATAATACACCCTCCCATCCTAGTACATGACAATACTATAATAAGAAAATAAAATGCTATTTAGTTCACATTGTAAATTATTTTGTTACATAAATCGTTTAATGCTTATTACAAAGTTAGGATAAAAAAATAAGAAAATTCTTTACTTTGTTAATAAAAAATTATAGGATTGTCATATACTATGGTAGGAGAATGTATGTTTACTGTAGCAGCATTTAAAATGTTTCTATTTAATGTTATTTATATTTACGTATTATTTTGTTATATATATATTGTACCAGTCAAAATATGCTTATCCATCTAACACGAGCTGGAACTCACAAAATGTATTTCAAACCCAGTCAAGCCCGAGATTTAGGTCAGGGACCAGCCTGAATTCGAACCCACCTTCTAAGCCCCAGATCAATCACCTAATGGACAACATAACAATGATGGCACATGAGATTTAATTTTTAATCCGGTCCGCTAGCAAATCGGAGAAAACAATAAGACTCATGGACTTAAACATATATATAAACAACTTAAATACTAGATACATTCCACAGATTAAATCTAATATATTTAATTAATAGGGGCTTTACTAATGAATAGTTATGGTCAATTAGTGAATTGGATTGATTCAATAATGAGACAGAAACTGATATATGATGAATTATAAAATATATTTATTGACAATTTCAGATGTATTTTGAGATAACATTATTTAGCATTGGCAAATGCACGCAGGCATTTTATTTATTAAGTAATATTACTCTAGGCCATTTAAACAGTAATTGATAGGTTGGCAAATAGGTTTGTTGCTATTATTTAATGGAGCCAAATATCATGCTATATAACAAATCACTACGTTCCACTTATTAGTTATGCCCTGTCATCATCAGTTCGAGTGGCTATTATACATGAAACCAAACCAAGTCTGGAGTGAAACGTAATAATACATGTGATTATAATATATTTTTATATTAAATATGGGCATATCAAGCATCCCAGATAGCTTTAGATCAAACGGGTTTTCAAGAATGCTTCAAATCAATGCCAAAGACTGCATATTAGGGAGGCAGAGTTGGCTATAGAGATTTTACTAACACACTAGGCACAAGTAAAATATAATAATAAAGTTGCTCTGCGGATGGAAGAATAGCTTTTAGGGTTTTTGTGACTAACACCGATTTACCCAATAACCGATCATCATGCTGCTAAAAGGGAACCTTTATTTGGTTCATAAGAGGCGGGCGGACTTACGTGCTAATCTGGCCCTTAGCTCAGTCTTAGCTACTGCAATACCCATAAGAGAGAAAGGTGGGCTGGACTTACCATGGCTCCATCTTATATATATATATCAAAAAGAAACAGCACAACGAGAAAATATTAATAAATTTCCCATCCGCCAAGCCAAAGTATATTATAAATTAAATATTATATATTAAAGAAACACTAGTTTATCAGCTTGATCAAAAGAGTCAACTCTTCTGTAGCATGAGAAATATGATATGCTACTGACGGGAATATATATATACAAACTTTACTTTATCCCATTCAATCTCTTTAGTTATCTATAACTACTAAACTTTTAAAGGGGGGGGGGGAGTATATTTAAGGGAATTACGAATATTTTACAAAAAAAAATATACTTATGATTACATTCCAGGCTAGTTTAATCTTTAGTAACAGAAATTAAAGGTTGTGAATTTGGATTTATAAGCCACATTTTATATTCACATTAATTATTTACTAAATGACAAAATAATAATGAGCACAAAGGGTCGCCATTATTTAAAAATAGGGTTCGAGACAGTATGCAAAATGACACTATAATAACTAATAATTCGAAGATTTTAAATTATATCTTAAAAAAGAAACATATTTTGTAATTAAATGCATGCCATTTCGAAACGTAGACATAATTAATAATTATTAAAATAATCAAAAGAAAAGTAAATATACTGCAGTGATCAAGTTATATAGCAAAACACCAAATCAATAAAGAAATTTAGCATAAGTAGGGCATTTATAGTATTCAAATATTAGATAATTAAGACAGAGTTTACATTAATAGGGTTAGCTAACCTGATTTTGAAGAAATAATCATCATTTTGAATTTTACACAGAGCTCTGTGATTTTAATAATATTAAGACAGTTCTCCTATAGCTGGACTGGAGATATTCGAGCTGGAATGAAGGTGAGTTCTTTGGCAGCTTATGGCATGTTCAATTTAGTTGGGAGACTATTTTAAAATGGTGTTCCTGTAACTGGACTGAAATTGGAATGAAGGCAAGTCCCTTTTAGCGACTTACAGTATCTTTTATTTGGTATAAGCTTGTTGGTTGTTGCTTCAGCATTGGATGGATTGAACTTCTTGGCATTCCATCATGGGAATGGCAGCAAAATTTTTGCCTGACTAGCAAAACATGGTAAAATTAAACAATTTTCAGCTTGGATAGTAATAGCTCTTCAAAAGCAAGATGGAGTATCTCTTCCTGCTTAAAATCTGGCCTATTTATATATTTTCACCAAGCCTTAACACCTTTTTGGAATTTCATTTGCCTCAGGACCAATTGACTTTTAATTAAAATCATATAATCTAATATCTACTACTGATAAAGTCTCCGAGGTGTTGTTTTTAATTTACTTAAAAATTATTAAAATATATAAATCATATAATTTTGATTCAGATTTCATTAATTAAATTCCTTTTTAGGTGTTATAAAATGTTAAAGCTTAGCAGAAGTAACGGTATTCTGATTTAATGATAAAAGTCTTTTGTTGCAAACAAATTCAATCAGTAAACTAGATTTTACTTTTACCTCAGGTGCGGTCACTAATTGATTTTTTTTGTTTACACAAAATTCTCATTTTTAATTATAAACGAATGATTTTTATTTTACTGAAATAAATAGCTTTTAACATATTTTCCTTCCCAATATTATTTGTTTAAAAAAAAGCAAATTTAAAGAAAATACTTTAGTTTGTTATATCTATAAAACATTAAATCAGAAAACCGTTAAATATATTTTAAAGAAAACATTTTACATTATATCTTTTTATTTAAACTTAAATATATATACGAATCATTATACCCTCATTCCAAGGTTTAAATTATCCATCCACATACGAATATAATATAAAATTAAAATTGACTGAAAATTAATAAAACATTTTATGAATAATTATGAGAATTTCTACTCTATAATTTTATCAAACCTGCCTAATTATAGCGTATTTTCATATGTAAATGGATGATGCCATTCAAGCGGCCATGATAGCAAAGTTTTACCGCTCGACTTATATATAACATTTTTACATTTAAGATAGGTTCGAAACTAGTTCAGACAAGTAGGTCATTAGGTTGGTGGTGAAACGGAAAGAGATTGGAAGGTTTCCATTTCAATATATATATATATATATTGTATATATTTATATATATATATATATATATTGTAGCCTTTTGGTTTATTTCATCTATAAACCAAATGTAATAAAAGGAAATAGTTGTGGGAAAAATTTTTTTTTTGAATATAAGAAAAGTTAAAAGTTTTATTTGAGAAATCAATGGCTATATAGCTCAAAAGTAACATATATAGAGACAGTTTGTGTTTGTATAAAATATAGCTAGCATTATTTAATGCAGGAGGGATGATTGATTTTTGTACGCTGCTATAATAATTTACCACTATAATAATTGAGAAATAAATATTTATATGGCTAAGATAAAGTCTTGTGAATTTTGATATCTATTACTAAAGAGTTGATGAGAATTAAAATTGAATTGATTGTCAGTGGCTTTGTTTAACAGTCTTTTTTTAGGAGAATAGGTTTAGAGTTATAGGAAATTATAATGGATATTTGTGCTTATGATTACCAGAAATTATAATTGATTTTATGCTTGTAATTATAAGAAATTATGAGGGATATTTTATGTTCATATAATCTGAATGAGCAGTTTTCTGTTTCATGTTCTGCACATGTATGTGTGTGTAATACAAATATATGAGTTTGATTTTTTTTTCTTTCCTTTATAGAAATTGACATAATTTTTTATATTATTTCCTGATAAGTGTAAAAAAAAAGGAGGGGAAAATAAATTAATCTGTTCTGATTTATTATTTCTAACTCAAAAACGTAAATCTAAATAAGAAATTATTTTTTTTAAAAAAAGAATGAATGTAATATTTGTTTGACCAAAAAGTGTCAGTAAGCTTATTTTTTTGATTAGATTTTCTTTGACTACTTTTCCATAAATTAATCACTAATGTGTTAACTAAAGAGATATGCTTTAAGATGAGGAAAAAAAAGTTGTCAAAATTAACAAGTGGTAAAGAATCTATTGTTCATTCTGAGTGGAGATTTTTTAATTAGATTTGAAGAAAAACCACCTGTGGGAGGAGAGATTAACATGTTTTTTTCTTCTCCTTCACCCTATAAAAGGGGCTGGGGAAATTGAGTGGGAGAACTGTTGCTAATTGAGAACGACTAGCTGACTCAAATTAATCTATCTCTGAAGGTTTTCTCCAAATTTTTTTTTTAATTTTCTTTCTCAGAATTTAATAATGTGTTTAAGTTTTATAGTATACCAAAATATGAATTTCTAATTCATATATAAGTGGTCCATATTTCTTTTCCTCACATCAATTATGAAGAAATCAACTTTTAATAAGATATTTTATGCTGAATGCCACAACTTATCCATTTGGCTTGTTAAAATTTCATTGAAGGAGAGAACTGTCAAATTTTTGCATGCAATTGAAAGACCAATTTATACTATAAGAATTATTTGGCTGGTTAAAATTCGTTTGAAGAAACCGCAGCAAACTTCTGTATAATGTTTAAAAAGTTAATTCATGTTTAGTAATCAGAAACTGCTTATTGTCTATAATTTGAGCCTTTAAAATGGAAGGGAAGAAAGAGAAACAAATGAATTCAAATCCAAGAAGAAACTCATCAAAATGGAAGGTAATCAACAGAACTCTTTTAAAATTTATTAATTGACCTGTAGCTAAATCTTGATTTAAAATAACTATCTACATTTTTATCTATCTTGATTCAAATAACTGTCTGTGCATTTTTTATACACATTTGATTAAAAATAACTGTCTGATGTGCATCTATATAGCTATCTCAAAATAAAATGAACTGAATACATTAATTGATTGATGGACAGTTGAAGGAAAAAACATTTGAAAGAGACTATCATAATGTTGATATTTATTCTTTGTTTTATTTCATTTATATAATATGTCATTTGTTTTTTTTTTAATTTCATTTTGTTTATATAATATGTCGCACGTCTAACCACTAGATTATCTTAATTTAATAACATTTTTTTATTTACGTTAAAAATGTTTAAAGGAAAGCAGGGGAAATGATTTTGATACCATTTAGGTATAAATGCACATGTAAATTTAAATTTAAAAGAAAAGAGAGAAATGATATATTTTTTTTATATTCGTAACAAAATTTTAATTTGTGCTTAATATTAAATATGAAGAGTGAGTGGATGGTCGTAAAAACCTATAATTATGCTATAAGTGTTGATGATCTGTTATTAATATAAATATTAAGTATGTTGTTGGCTTGACTGTTTAAAATTGAAATAATTCATATATGTTTTGATTCGGGATCTGGTTAGTCTTGGTCATTTATCTAGACTGTAATCAATGTATGTGTGGGCATATATAAAGTGATAAATGCTTGTCATTACTAATGTAAAGTTATCCTACCACCCAATAGATGGGAAATAGCTGTCTCATGATTTATTTACCATGGCAGTCGGAGATGACTGAGTTTCACTCCATTTATTTTGTTAAGATAGGGAATTATTAATAAAGTTATTGTTTAATTGTAGAAAATGTTTTGCATGCCAATATAGAGAGTAAGTGTCTAGGCAGGAGCTCTTCACATGATTCTGGATCTTAAGAAAAGATCTCTCTCTGGCTCAAGCAAACAGTTTAAGTTAGGAGTTGATGTTACCAAGATGCTGATGTGTGCGTGTTATAAATACTGCATGGCGATGTGGGATATGAAGAGAGTTTTTCTTATGTGAGACAGAATAAAAGTTGCCCTGACAGGATAAGGATTCAGTCAGATGTATATGTATGATGGGGAATGACAAAGATTTTCATTAATAAACTAACCGATCTGTGTTGATTTCTTTGTGAATGATGATAAATTGGGGGTCGTCAAGCTGGATTGACATACTGACCTATCAAGATATATACAATCAAAAACATAAAGATCTGACAGGCATGAATGTAAAAGTGTGGGTTTTGAATTTAAACCCGTTTGCAAGATCAGTAGGGGATTTTTTATGGCATATCATCCTTCTTCATTAGAAATGTGAAAATTATTACTTGATAAAATGATTTAGAAATTTATGATTATTTCACATTGCTGGTTGGAATAATTGAATGAATATATTATTGGAATAGTCCAATGGATAATGTTTACAATAAAAGGGGGGAGGTAGAAATTTATAGGTTTTCTTAAAGTTGAAAAAAAAATACAGAATGTGTATTATTTTTTTGTTTTAATAAATAAATGGGTCAAAACAGTGGACAAGTCATCCAGAAAAGTAGTTACTTTAAACATGTATTCGAACCATTTTTAATAGATCTGAATCATATATTTGGGTGTAGCAATATTATATTTAAGTGTGTTTTGATTTTATTTTTACTTTATCATTATTGTTAATGTAATAAAATTTTACTATTGTTATAAGATTACATTGTGTTTTGTGTTTTGATATTTCAATTATCTCCAGAATTTACATCCAGCACCTATATTTAAAGTAATATTAGTTCAGAGTTAAATTTAATTATTCATTTTTCTATTGATAATTTATTTCCAAGATCAATTTGCAGTAGTCATTATTATATTGTTTCCATATTCGATTCACATAGTTAATTTTATATTGATAATTTATTTCCATGATTGATTTACAGTATTGATTTTATCGAATATTTCTATATTCAATTAACATAAATCATTTTATATAAGTCACTTTTAATAACGTGAAAGCTAACACCTTCAAATAGATACGCTTTAAAAATGCTTAAGTGACAGCCAATCAGATGGAATAATGGCATCACATGGGAATCCAAGTTCTGGCTTGTGTTTTAGAACTTGGATTCCCATGTGATGCCATTATTCCATCTGATTGGCTGTCACTTAAGCATTTTTAAAGGGTATCTATTTGAAGGTGTTAGCTCTCACGTTACCTTAGAATATTATCTGTTTACGCTTAAATTTAACTATATCCCACGAATAAAACTACAAACTTTAAGGTGAAAAAAACTGAAATTATAAGTCACTTTTATAAACTTCATTTTCACATAATTTAGTTTCATAATTAATTTGCATAATCTGATTTTATGATTTATTTCCGTACTTTACTTTCATAAGTAAATTTTGATTGATTTATCTGATTGATGTCCATGGTTTACTTCCATAGTTTAATTTAGCAAAATATGATAGGTTTAAAGTTATTAATTAAAATTTGGTCAATAGATTAGAAATAGTAGAATAAAATGACAGGGAATAGTTAGGCTAAGTTTAATAAATTTAATCTTTTGGTTCATTGTAATGTTGTGAATATTGGGAGCAGACATAAAATCCCTTTTCTGCTCTCGGTGTTTAGAGTGATTCCCACTAGTAAACTTGTATCAAAATTTGACTTAAGATATTTGGAATCATATCCATTACAATGTAATCGCTTATAAGTACACCTCTTGAAAGATCCAGATCTTGAGAAAGAGCAATTCAATTATTAATCTAAGAGCTAGTTTGGAAGTCAAGTAGCATATTATAATAAAATTATTATACTATTAAAAATAGGGATCATGAATTGATAGTTGATTGAAAAATATATGTTTAGAGAAATAAGATTAGGGATTCTCAGATTAGAGAACATAACACAGACATTCCGTGTTATATAATTGTAGCTATTGAAAGTGATAGATGCTGAGAACGAAAAATAAAGTAATGGAATTAAATGGGGAGGACTTATTGTGATAATTTTTATCTAGTATTATTTTAAAGAATAATTTTATATTATGAACATAGATTATGAGTTCTCTGCATCAATTACTGAGTTATTTCCAGTCAGATATAAATGAGAACTGTATATAGTATTTTCTGTAGTTACCACTCGAGATCAGATATTTATAATAAAGTTGTGGAAGAAAGTTGTCTCATTATTATGAATTTTATAATAAATTTATCATGAAATATTTACATGACTCATCCAAGTTTGAAATTAAGACCACATAGATTGAATGGTTTTATCAATATTATTGTTATTATTATTTTTTTTTTGAGAGAGAGACAATTTAATTACTTTCTCCAGTATCTTCTATAGTCCTAAATATGGCTAATGATGATGATCTCTGGTGGGCATTACAATTTATAGCTGCAATTTGGCACCTCGGGTATATTTGATCCTAAAGTTAGTATAAAATTCAATTGACTAGCTAATTGAAATAAATGAGAGTTTATTGAGGTTAAATAAGTGAAAGATTGTGCTGAGAAAGTTGAGGTTACAATATATAATTTCCCCAAGAGAAGGCTCATTATATCCTAAATTTGATGGTTTGCCTAAAAGTCATAAACCTGAGGTACCATTGTGGCCTACTGTGTGTGCTATAGATTTTCCACACATGCTTTGGCTAGATATCTAGCCCAATGCTTTCAACCATTGACAGAGAACATTCCACCCAGAATTAAAAATCATGTCATTTTATTTCTATAATTAAAAACTTAAATCTAATTAAAATTGATTTATTAATTAGTTTTGATATTTCTTCTATGTTTACTAGTATTCCTGTTAAAGAAGCTTTATCTATAATAGCTCAATATAATAATTTGCCTGATTGTATTATTTCATTAGCAAAACATTGCCTTAAAAATACATTTTGAATTCATGATTTTCAAAAGTATAATCAAATTAAAGGAGTTTCTATGGGATTTCTACTGTCACCTGTAATTGCTGACCTCTTCATGAATAATTTTGAAAATCAAATATTAAATGCAGCTACTGAGAAATATTCAATTTGGCTCAGATATGTGGATGATACATTTGCTATATACGGGCTCGTGGTACTGATGCTTTGAACTTTTTTTTTGTTTTTCATCCTAATATTAAATTTATTATAGAACTTGAAAATAACAAATCACTTTCTTTTCTAGATGTTTTGATTGCAGGAAAATATGATGACTCCTTATCAATATCGATACAGAAAATCCGCCCTTGTAAATAGATATCTTGATTTCAATTCTCATTATATCCTGCACAAATATTTTCTGTAGCAAAACATCTTTTGGTGAGAGCTTGTAGTTTGTCTGATAACGATCACTTTACTCAATAAGTAGAACTAATAGAAAACATTCTACTTTCTAATGGTTACAATAAAAACATTATATATAAAGTGTTACATAGCATTAATACTAAAAATAAAATGAAGAGGATAAAATTGTTAATTCAACTAGTTATAGAGTGGTTTTACCTTATATTAAAGAAGTTGTTGATAAAATCAGTAGAAGACTATCTAATTTTAACATAAAGATTATTTTTTCTACTAGCAAAAAAAATGGTGATCCCCCCCCCCCATAAACATAAAGATAGAGTAATTTTGGAATGCCAGATTTTTATGAAATTTCATGTTTACAGTGCTCAAAAAGCCATGTAGTCAAGCATCATTAGCCGAGAGGTCAGCACAGCCACCTTGCAAACAAGCAGTTGGGTTTAGATGGTTGTTGCACCGATGCTATGACATATGAAAAAAAAGCCATGTAGGTCAGTATAATAGACAAATTAATGTACATAAAAATGCCTTTAATCAGAAGTTAAATACATCAGCTTCTACTTCACATTTCTTAGAAATTGGTCACAAACTTGAGTTTGATAATACTAAAATACTTACTAATTTGGAAAAGTATGATTTAAGGACCATGAGGAAGTCAATTGAAATGTTAAAAAAATCAACTACTTTAAATAGAGATGATGAAGCACAATGTATTCCAACCTTATGGAGCCAACTTATTTATCTTTCTTCTATAAACTTAAAATCAATTAAAGGTGTAACTAAAACAAATAAACATTTTATTAATCCACATATTCTGAATGCTCAACTACTTCACACTCAATCTCATTACTATTTGAGATCTAATAAAAGTTTTTCTTAGCTGTGATAATGGCAGATGGTATTTCATCAAAATGTTGGGAAGTAATCAAAACTAACACACGGTTTAACCCAAAAACTATTTTATTTACATCATTTAACCATGAAAACATTAAATATAATATACAGTAATAAAACGGACCTTTCTTGGTATGCAAATACGTTAGTGGGTTTATCATGATGTATAGAGAAGTACATCTTTATCGCTCATCCTTATGCATACCCTGCACATATTGAATTCATTCTTACGAGAGGAGAGATTAAGAACCAATTAAATATTAATTCTACACTTAATCAAAATTTGACTACACAAAATAAAACAATTATATTTTAACATTTGAATAAATTTAATAATCATATTTACAGTGATTAGTATTTAAACAGAAAAATTTAAAAAAAAATTGTGAAACATTCACTTAGATGATTGTGGTTATTCTTTGTTTATACTTGGTTTCTAACATTATCCCCAAACCTTGATTCCACAAACAATAGCTGCTCAATGTCTCGATCAACCTGTTACCATACATTTATTTAATGAAATCTAATTATACCCCTATTTGGCATTATGATGGTTTAGGATCCCCCTGTTATGTATGATGTTTGTGCTATAAATGAGGAAGACAATTTATGACACAAATAATTAATGAGATATGAAAAAAAAATATGAAAAAAGAAACAGTTAACCCAAGCATTGAAATGAACAAGTAAAGAAAATGTATTTTGTTATAAATATATCAGGTTTAAATTATATAAATATTAGTTAACATCTTATCTTCCCTTTTTGATATTGACTGGGTTGTTGTGCAATCAAGCATACATTCATACATCATAGATTTTATTTCGCAAAATTTACATTACGAATGAAGATATTTCTTATTCATATTACTTTGAATCTTTTTGCCCATATATTAAAGAAAACAAAATTATAATATCTAATATACAAATAAATAATGTAGATGACATTAACTTTAACTTGGCTTTAAAGTTTATATAGTGTAATGGTCAGAACTGTATATTTCGTTAACACACTGCAGAATTCAAACCTCAGATATGAAACTCAACACTCTAGGAGGGATAACCTCCCAGAAATCCTAATTTCGAATCCAAAGTCTATGCTCCACAGGCCACCTACATGACAATGCATCTGATGTTATTAATAGCATAGTTTCTTGCTGGTTCCAGTAGTCGGGGAGAAGCAAGAGACTCTTATATTAAAATACGACATTAGGTTTGCTAACTAACATCTATGGATGGTACAATATATATATATAATGTGATATAGACAAATGTAATGGTGTGGATTGCAGAAAATAAATAAATATAATCAAAATAAGTAAAATCCAATAGGTTTATTAAATTTACAATTACAAACATGGGCATTGTCTGTATAAGACAGACTGTGCCATTGAATCATTAAAATATAGATTAAAAAGAATTGCAATTTAGATTTACAATAATGGCTTGTTAATTTATATATCCTCTATACCCTGGGATAACACAATATGATATTGATAATGTACTTAAACAAAAATATAGTTGGATAAAGAAAGATTGATTGCGAAGATATATGAGATGCTTAGAGTGAAATATAATAATTATTTGCTTAAATAAATTTCATATATTTAATATTTGATATATTGAATTCAAGAATAGTGCAAACAAAAGCTCTCTCAGCTATAAGGTAAAGAAGTGATCAAGATGTGGACAATTTAAAGAAATACTAACATTTAATATAAAAAGAGATCAGTGGTATCAGTGAAGATTTAATGTAAAAGAAACCATGTGGATTTGTAAAATAAAATAAAATGATAAAATAAACAGATGGGATGGTGTCTTGCCATAAATCTGTGAAAGGTTTTGTCATAATATCAGCCTGAGTCTGACATCCTACCATGTAACTCCATGTCTGAGTGATTCATGTGTAAAATTCCCAGGTATGGCTTTCTAGCACATACTTTATCTGGGAACTGCAAGAAGAGGGACGGCCTCAGCCATATGTACCCTTGAGAAATCAAAGCAGACCTCAACAATCAATACTTCTACACTGGCAACACACAAATATAAAGTGCATAAACAATTATATAAGAGGGGGTGACTTCAATCAAGCAAAGGTGCTTAATCAATTCCATAAATTTTAAGAAGATCCACACATTCTTGACCTTAAATTTAATAGTTCTTAACATTAAGTAAAATTACAATAAAATAAGTTATAATATTTAAGAAAATGGAGTGAGAATGCATGATTATCAGGGATTCATGAGATTATATGTAATCACGCATTTCTCTATATTATTCACTTATTCTCCTTGCATTACATTTAAAAAATGAAAATATACCTTTTTTTAAAAGACAATGTTATATAACAATTATTAAGATATGTCAGTTTAATCTATTGTTAAAGTATAAACAAGTTTTAACTTATATGGAAACATGTAAAACTTGTGTATATACTGCAACATGCAAATTATTTTAAAGATAGTAGTTGCACTCCTCTACATTATTGACATCACCCATTTCAATTGACTTCTTGTGAGGCTTTGGAGATCACTTTTTCTTCTTATGGTTTCAACACACACACATATATAATTGAAATAATAAATTTAACAGTTTACAAACTATTACAAACAATCCTTAGATCCACAGAAGTACTTTCGGTTAATTTCTTAAACCTGCCTCAACTGCCATTAAATTAAAAAAAAAAAAAAGCGGAAGCAAACATCATCAATTCAAATCCCACAACTCGTATTTTAATGTTAGCAGCTTGTCAATTTATTAAATGCATTTTTTTCCTCGTTTTATTAAATGCATTTTTTTCCTGTTTATACAAATTTCTTTTTTTTTTTTTTAATTTAATGGCAGTTGAGGCAGGTTTAAGAAATTAACCGAAAGTACTTCTGTGGATTTAAGGATTGTTTGTAATAGTTTGTAAACCGTTAAATTTATTATTTCAATTATAATTACAATTTTGTTTTTAATTAACGGACATTTTATTTATTTTATATATATATATATATTCACAGTAAACAAAAAATTAAAATGCAGAAAATTATATATATATTTTTTAATTTGTAATTTTATTTATGTATCTTATTTATTAGTATTTTGAATAATGGATAATTAAAACTACAGATATGGAAATTTCGAACACAGACGAAGACGGTTCCATAGGTTTTTCATTATCAGTAATAATACTTTCACTCATATCATCATGATAATTGCTACATAATAAGAATAAATATCTAAGGTCAGCCAAGGTTTTAAACATTGTCACCAGTTTTCTTAACTAACTTAAGTGCCTTGACCACATTGATAAAAAATGAGTCAATACTTTTGTTCTTTTCCAATGTTATTCTTATTATAGAATGCTGCAGATTGTTTAATTAGATCATTATTTTGACTAGTATGATAACTTGTAAAGAAGTATTCTCATTTTAAAGATTCTTCCAGTGAGTATAGATTTGATGCCTAATAATACTTTTATTGCGTTTAACATATCTATAATGCTTTTTAAGTTTAAAAACCAGAATGAATATCTTATATATGACTAGGACATATTTACTAAAAATTTTGATAATACATTTAAAAGGGACAATAATGATATATCATGATAATTACTACAGTCTTTTTTATTTTTGTCTTATTGCATTTCTTTATAAATCCATCCATCCATCCATCCTAAAAAAATATATACCAATAGTTTTGATGATAGCATATTTCTACCATATTTTAAAACTTCTTCAAGAATCTCATTTGAAACTGAAACCTTTCCATTTTTAAGACTATAAAGTGTGAGTCAATTTTATCAAGATAGATATCTATCCAAATCTAGATGAATTACTAAAATAAATATTATTATTAATAGCAGTAATCATAATTCTTGTATTGTTATTGAAAAATAATTAAAATACTCTCTACATTCATTCACAATATCATCATTATTGTTTAAAACAGTATCATTCACAGATTTTATCATTTTTAGGTTTATGTATAAGTATGATAAAACAGCATTTTAATAGCCAATTTCTGGGTAAATGTTTCATCAATAGCCTTTCATAGAGAAACAATAAAGAAAAAGCCATTACTCATCAAGCTTTACAATTTCAGGGCACTAATGGTGGTGTCTGAAATTTAAGATCCACAAATTGCACCCAATATATGTCACTTCTATTGTTTAAACTTCTTATGAACTCGTGAGCTATAAAGTCATTCAATTATTTTATTTTATTATGTCAGATGGTGAAAGTTTGAACATTTCATTATCTTTGCTTTATTCTCTGGAAAACACATATATGAACTATTTTACATACCAATAATGAACTGGATTGGCTATAGAAAATTCTAAGCCTGGTTGGAATCCAAAAAAAATTTCGAGTTTTATCCAACCTGAATTTAAATCCAGACTATGTAATGGATGTGTTATGACTGCTGCATATGACCCTTAATATTTATGTTAGTACATATATATGAAATTCTTTTGGGTTTGATATAATCATATATTACAGACAAACATGTACATATAATATTATCCACATATTGTGTCTTAATAACCCATGAAAATACAAATATATAATAAATGAATTAATTCCAAGTGTAATTTATGGATAACCATTAATGTAATTTGTAAGCTTACCAATAAGAAACCTGATATGATTGACATTTATCCTGAATCATAATTTTCACAGGATTCATTAAAAACGAATACCAGATTTATTATTTGATATAGAAAGCACATTTCAAAGATGCGTTTGTTTGAATATTATTCGCAATTTTTGATAAAATATTGCATGTCCATATATATATATATGTATTCATTGATTTCTTATGTGAAACTTCAAGTTCGCCTGAGAAGACTATGGTTCAGAGAAAAATACATACCACGAAAAGCTGTTGCCTGTTAACTTTTCACATGCATTGGTTTGTGGGATATAAATTAAATTTATAAAAATTAGATTTTATACTATATACATTGTGTGGAGTAGTAATATATAATTCATTATTTATTAAATATCATTTGTATGTAATATTTACTTTAAAAAATATATTTAAATTTTAGTTTATCACTTGTAAAAAAAAAAAAAAAAGTTCTTTTTCATTTTGAATCGAATTATTTTTTACGTAGAATTGATTCGGAACCAATTATTGTGCTTTACAAATTTAACTAATATTCCTAGGAAATGTACTCAATAAACTAAGCTTATTTATTAACATATGATTACGACATAATAATTAACTAACCGTAAAAATAAAATTTTCATAAAAGTCAATATCGAACAGCTTTACCTTATTGTAGCTACCTCATCCTAAAGAACGACAGCAAAAAAAAAAAAAAAAACTTTTACAGCTATCACGAGATATCAATTTTATCTTATCATTAAAATAAGTTTAATTTTACATTAAAATAACATAATTTGCAAATGATATGCTTTGCATATCTTTTCTCCTTAAATTAGTTAGCACAATGTTTTTCATTTGTAATATAACGATGCTTACATATAAATAATATAAAAATATGTACTTTTGTAGTCGCCATAAATGTTTAGCCAACTATATTTAAATTGATACAGGTATATACTAAGCCTGTATTTTAGTTATTACATGGTAGAGATGTCTGCCCACCCCTTGATATGTACTAAATAGATTATGTCTTGTACATGAGGGTTCATATTGACTTTAGGTCAACATGGGTGTGACAAGAATCTCGGCCTCAGGGTGGCCTTTGAGCTTTCCATTATCAGATTTTCAATTGGATGGACAGTTGAAGAATTGGAGTGTGGAGTGGATTGAAGCCTGTCCATTAAAGTATAAAGATTGGCTATCTTAATATATATCTGAGCACTTATTGCATATATGTGTGGAGATGATAATCTGGACCAACTGATGATTGCTGGCTTAACATTAAATACGTATATTGGTGAATATTTATCTTTTCAACATATATGTGTTCAAGTGTATCAGGGATATGAGATACAGTGGTGAGCGGTGGACTGTGTAAAAGTCTGTGCTCATGTACCATATATATTACATATATTGATACAGGTATTATAATAAGCCTGTATTTCAGTTATTAAATTGATATAAAAAAATTGGTGCTTTGTGGGGTTTTTTTAGAAAAAAATATCTCTGATATGCTGATTCTTTATTAATTGATAAATAAAATAATCAAATTGTTGTCTCCGATGTCAGATACAAGATCATAAGTATGTGTAATTATATTTTATTAAAAAACAATAACAATATTTATCTTCACGATATTTTAGATTTGCTAGTTTGCTAAGATCCACAAGTCTAATGTTATGAAGTTTTCAGTTTTAATTAGAAGATATGTCACAACTGAGTTTATTTAGGAGCAGAAGTCAGTAGTAGAAGACATTGTTGTTTTTATGGATGTTTGTTTTCAGACCACAATCTCACAATTAATTTCAATTTCCATATTGTTTCATAATATATATATATATATGCTTTTGATTATCCGTGATGACATGGAAGTCTTAATAGCATTTGTTGTCAAGATATAAGCATTAATTACCCAAGCTGGTATGGTATTGATTGCTCAAATATACTTCTATATAATTATGACAATTACATCCATCCATGTACAAATGGATTTCAAGTCATTTTATTATGATTGGTTTGTCTATTTTGAATTAATAATGAACCATAACTTTTTAATTAATCTTTTCAGATCACTTCTTTCTTTGCAAAAAAAATATTTATTAAACCTAAAAATATGTGCAATATCAATTTATGATCTGGAAATATAAATTTCTATAGATGGTTTTGCAGAGCATTCAGATTTATTTCTATCTCATCAATATGCTCAAATATAAAGCCTTTTTCGAAATATTTAATTAAATTGACTAAATGATGCTTAAATGATCTAGTTTTTGCAATTTACCCATGTTGTTTATCATCCAGTATAAGAATTAAAGAAATTTTATAAATATTATGATTGAGAATATTTAACCCTCTATTTCTTCAGTCTTTAAATAAGATATGTCATATAATACACAAATTCTGAAAGGGAAACTATGTGAATATAAGGTTTACAGGTCTGATTTCAGGGATCCCATATACTGTGCTAAGCCTTAGTGTTACTAAACACTTATCAGAATAGATTTCACTCTCATTTTGTTAAGATTTAACTTTTTAATGTAATAATTACATTTACTGTTAATATTTATTATAATTGTATACTTTAAAAACTTGTATAAAAACAGTAATAAAAATATGATAATAATTTAATATATCAATCACACTGTTTTTCTTTCCAAAATAGTTTATAAATATCCAATACAGAAATAAAACAAACTCCTTTTTAAAACTTGCTTTTTATATGACTATAATGATGATAAAGAAATCCAACGTTTCGACTATTTCATATAGTCTTTTTCAAGATACACTAAAATAATATATAATAATAAATCGTGCTTTCACACTTCCAACGTAAATCTATAACAACAAATTGAAAACTAAATTAAATGGCTAAGTGCTTTCAAGAAGATGTACTAAAGCACTTAGCCATTTAATTTAGTTTTCAATTTGTTGTTATAGCTTTACGTTGGAAGTGTGAAAGCACGATTTATTATTATATTGGACAAACGTAAAGTATAAATATACAGGTTATTACTTAAAATAATATATATATATAATAATAATAAATATCACATATTCCAAAAAAAAAAAAAATTTTTTTTATTTTTTATTTATTTTTTTGGAATATGTGATATTTATTATTATATATATTTTATTTTAGTGTACCTTGAAAAAGACTATATGAAATAGTCGAAATGTTGGATTTCTTTGTCATCATTATAATCATACAAAAAGCAAGTTTTAAAAAGGAGTTTGTTTTATTTCTATATTTAATAAAAATATGATGAAAAAATATTAAAATAAATAAAAAAAACTTTTTTTAGTCTTAATAGAATCTTAAATAACACCAATGATTCGTTGCAAAAGGACTATCTATTTAAACATAAGGATGAGAATAGAATGAATCTGAATTCTGAATAATATAGTGTACTAGACCAAGACGAGCCTTGTACATAATTCTATACTTTTAGATCATGTGTTTTTCTGAAAGTTTGTGATGATGGTGTTTTAGTTGTATTTTTATATTGGACTATTTCCATCATCTAATATGTGTATTGAATGTCTTTAGAAAAATTTATTTAAATATTTCAAATATATTCAACTGTTAGTAATAGCACATCAAACAGGTTAATATGTGCACATTTCAAGAGGTAGTGTTACCTTAAAATTTAATACTCAAGAATCTAAGGGTCCAGGTTCAAATCGCATGCTAGTACTGTCACTGGTTAGGTCATCAATACCTAAAGAAGAGGGGAGAATAATACTTTCTTGAAACATTGTGCATATACTAGCCTGTTTGATGTGCTATTAATAATTGTTGTATGTATTTAAAATATTTAAATAAGGTATCCACACTTGTTTTTAGACCCGAGAGAGTGTTAACCAAATGCAACCTGACTCCAGTATAAAATGTAAATCACATATATTACACCCAAATTCAATATCATTATTAAAATATAGAAAGTTTTTGCCTGTACCTCTATATCTCAGCATTATCTTGAGAATTTATAACAAAGTTTATTTAAGTCATCCATCAATTTATATTCCTAACTTTTATGAACAGTTGAGAATTGTCCAATGAAACTGTTTATATTTTGCTGAGTATTTCAACATTTATTATTTACTGGCAATAAGGTAATTTCTTTAATAGATTTAAAGACTTAATAATACTAATACAATTTTAAAAATTTAAAAAGTATATTTAATAATCCCAAATTGACAGCTAGCACATTAATCCATTTTAGAACTTTCCATTATAGGAAGTCAAAAACTCCAGTTCGTGCTGTTACTGGCTCCCCATTTTAGTCACCTTAATTATGGTGATATTTCCCTAAACCAAGTCCAATTGACAAGAGTTATCTCTCAGATGTCTTTTCATACAAGAATTGTTGCACCAACTGATAACAAGAAAAAAATGATTACAACTTTTCTTTAAAGCGCTTTTAGAAGCAGATGGCAGCCATTCAAGTTTTTAGAGAATTTTATGGAAAAATTCATTTTTCAAGAAGAATTTTGGTTTAACTTTGCTTTGCTGACTGAGTGAGAGTATCTGGTTTCTGGGAGAGTTCCTGGGGACCTAAATCCTAGTTGTTTTATGGGCCAGAGCTGGGAGAAGGATGCTGTGTGGATCGTTGTCAGAGTTGGATAGTTCATTCATTTGCTAGCAAGAGTAACATTATTCATTGTGGTTTAAGTAATTGCATTGCAAACCAGAGATTTTACCTAATTTAAGGAAAACTTTGCTCAACTGTGGTTTGTCTTTTCAACTGAATTTAAACATTATTTTCAAGTTTTCTCTAATTTTCACCAATACATCCTGGATTAAATCTATTAAATTATCTCCCAAAATGTTATTCTATTTTACATGATGAACACCAAAATTAGAGAAGTCTATTGGAAAATTCAATTTTGAAGGAAAAACTGGATTCAACTCAACTTGCTGACTGAATGAGAGTGTCTGGTTGTGGAGAGGGTCCCTGGGGGGTTAAATCCTAGTCCCTATACAGTTTGGGGCTGGGAGGAGGGCACTCTGGGGATCGTTGCCTGAATTGAATGTCTCATTCATAGCAATAATAGCATTATACATTGTGGTTTAGTGATTGTGGCTGCAAGTCAGAGATTCTATCTAATAAATTAATAATTCTTTGCTCAATAGTGAATGTTTTTGGACTATATTTGAACATTAAATTTCAAGTGTTGCCCTAGTTTTCACTCATACACAATATATTGAATCTGTTACAGTCTCTCATAATGTTATTTTATTAGCAAAGCGGAGCCTTGCATATTATCACCAATTTTCATATTTGATTATTAACAATAGTTATGCACAGCATCCGGTTTTCATAAGTTATCAAGGGTTGAAACATTATGAATGAAGTTAAAGAAACTATTTGAATTTATACATTACTCTATGTAGATCAGCAATTACCATGAATAACTAATATTAAGTCATCACTGTCAATTAATCTTTAAAATTAATAACTGTGATTTATACTCTACATTTTGCAAGATCATAAAGAAAATCAATAAGAGATCAAATAGTAAATCCTATGAGAACATTTAAAGACACATGGGCAATCTATCAGTTGCCTGAAATTTAAATATTCCACCCCCAAACAACCCAAGAACTCTCAATTCTGAACAATCCCTTGCAGCCTCAAGCTCAACCAGACACCACTGGAAGTTCAAGATAAGACATAGCTAGCAATTCTTAACAACCAGAAAAACATATTGTATTCATCTTGTAATTCTAATTGATCAATAAATGCTAATTTAAAAAAAAAATTGTGGTAATTGTCATATTTTTGTATTGTAGCATTTAGATTTCTGAATCCATTCTTATCAAACTGATATTAAATTCTAATTTTTGGACAAAGAGAGCAGTTTAATCTTTTAGAGAACAATTGCTGATTTATTCTTATGGTTGGTGTTTATTATGTATTTTAAAAGCAGTACTTTATTAATCCTGTGGTTTAAATACATTTCTATATAGTTCAGGCCATTTTAATATTTAATAAGACCTAGCAAATAAATAATAATTTATAGATGAATTAACTTTGTTGATTTTTATTAATAATTCAGTATTTTTTTCAAAGCTTCAAATTTTATATTACTTTATATGTGGATTTAGACTTACTGATAACAGTTTATTTTTCATTAATCCATAATAAGATAATCCATAATTTTCAGACAAGTTATTTCAAAATTATTTTGAAAGAAGAGACAAGTGAACTGACTTACACTATCATAAACATCTCTGTAAACAATTTTCCAAAATTTTCATTAATAGTTGAAAGCAGTAAATTGTATTTTCTTGAAAATAGTATTTAGTGATAATCCCTGTTGTTGTTTATCCATTTTAGTTCGAGAAGATATTTTACCAGCTAGGAAAAATGCCTAGAATGAGTTTTTTTACTCTGGCATAATGAAGAAGACAGTCAAAATGATTATTTTTGAAATTTAATTTGACTGCATCTTCAATGCACTGTAATTTTACAAAGACTAACTAAATTTCCAAAGCACTTATACTCTCTGGTTACCTGGTGTCTTAATTTCTCACTATTTCCCACAATGCCTTTCTGCTTTTAGGTGTTTCCAGAAAAAAATTGTTCACTGATATGGTAATACAAACAGAAGCAGATGAGCAAAATTGTTTGGTTTTAGTTTAAGTGGTAAAAGTTTCCAGACATTGAAGAAAGAAAAAAAATAATAATAATAATAATAATTACATGATCACCATCTCATGCTAGCACATAACTGTTAGTAAACAGGCAAAAACTCTATATAGTAGTGCCACCTTGTGCTAACCAGAGTAATCAATGGATGCCAGAAGGCTTGTGCATATTGGATGAATAGGCACTAGATGGGGATTTTATGCACAAGCCTTAGGGCATCCATTGATTACTCTGGTTAGCACAAAGTGGCACTACTATATAGAGAGTTTTTGCCTGTTTACTAACAGTTATGTGCTAGCATGAGATGGTGATCATGTGATGTTTAGTGATTTAACACCAATCCTGCCTAATAGGATAATGGTGGCTATGGTTTTAAAGAGCCAAAGTCACCAAAATGTATGGGTGCTGAATTGAGTTCAGACCCATATGACTATATAAGCTATTGAGCTTAGATTGAAAATATTATTGTGATTTCAATTTCATTCTCATACTTTTGTAGTGAAGTAGAGATAAAAGGTGTCTGCTGGAGGGTTGCATTAGATCCTAAGGTCTAGGTGCAGTGCTCTCAGATCCAAGACTCCTCACTGATGAAGGCCACAAGCCAGAAACTAGTCTGGGGATATTGGATGAGTAGGCACTAGATAGGGATTTTATGCACAAGCCTTTTGGCATTCATTTATTACTCTGATTAGCACAAGGTGGCACTACTATATGGAGAGTTTTTGCCTGTTTAATAATAATAATACCAAAATTTTAATAACCATTTACTTTATAACAACTAAATAATTTCTATTACCCCTTTTTAAGTTCTCAGATATTTATTTTCATTAAATTAATTTATTTATTTTCACTAAATTAATTTAAAATAAATACCTTTTAATTGAATTGTAGTTTTACATTTACAACTTTTAAATTAATTAAGTTTAAACATATAATACATTCATGCATGCACACATATTTTAAATGAACTGCTTGTTCTACAATTATAACTAAATGTCATTTCAATTGTAATTATCATACTACAATTATTAAAACAGGCAAAACTCACTATACGTATTGGTGATCATGTGATGTTTATTGGCTTAATACTACAGTTATTGTAGAACTTTTAAATATTCTGTTTTATTATGTTTGATTTAATGTATCCTATCTTGTAATTTTATGTGTGTATGTTTCTTTGCGTGTACATAAAATTCAACTGCACTTTTCACAAAAAAATAATAGTAATATAGATGCATGTATTTTATATATGCATTGATTAATAAAATCTTTTTAGAAGACATCTTTAAATACTTTTAGAAAATTATATTTTCTATTAGGCAGTAATATGAGAGAGTTTTTATATTGTCTACTACTATCTAACTTATAATAGTGGTGAATATATTTTGCTCAACAAGAAAATAAAGTCAATATTTTTTTTTTACAGTTTTTGGCTATATTAGTTAATTACAATAGTAAATGTAAGATTACAATATGTATATATAGATAGTAAAATATATGTAAAAAATGAATAATTTATAAATAGATATATTTTTATATGATTAAATATTTGTATATTTATGTATTTATATATGTTTTGTAGTCTGAGGATGATTGCTGGCAGTCTGTTCGAATTTATTTTCATAAGATTTTTATATATAGGATATATGAGCACAGACTTTCACACGGCCCCCTCTCCACTCTATCTCATAACACTGATACACTTAACACATATATGTCGAAAAGATAAATAATCATCAAAAAGGCCATTTCATGCTAAACCAGCAATCATCAGTTAGTCCAGATTACTATCTCTACACATATATGTTATAAGTGCTCAGATATATATTAAGATAGCCAATCTTTATACTTTAATGGACAAGCTTCAATCTTCTCCATTCTCCAAATCTTCAACCGTCCATCCAATTGAAAATCTGATGATGGAATGCTCAAAGGCACACTAAGACCGAGATTCTTGTCATACCCATGTTGACCCAAAGTTAATCTGACCCCTCATATACAGGAAATAATCCATTTAATACATATACAAGGGATGGGCAGACATCTCTACTGTGTAATAACTGAAACACAGGCTTATTATATACCTGTGTTTATATATGTAATATATAGGGTATATGAGCACTGACTTTCACACGATCCACCACTCTCCAATCTATCTCATACCACTGGCATATTTGTACACATATGTGTCGAAAAGATCTATTTTAAAAAATTCTTAAAAAAAACAACAACTTATTGTCCAATAACTATGTCTAGCTAATCTAAGAGGGCACTTCCCAAAAATACAAATGACCACTAAACAGAGAATATTTGGATAATTTAATGAACGATCCTTAATAGCATTTTAACTATTTACACACATGCGATTATTTTATATAATAAGGCCTGAAGGCGTACACAAATAATAATGTAGATCAATACGACCTGTAAGAATCCTAGCTGAATGTTCTCACATTCAGAGGCCAGTTCTCTGCACTTGAAGTCACTGTGCCATGGGAGACGATCTGCTCCAATATATACGTCCATGTGCACAAGTGAAGCTCCAAGAATGAAATGTAGTCTTGTTCTTGATCCAATTTGTATTGAGGCCTTCATTGTTTTAATTCCTGCAGTTGATTGGCTCATATTCCCGTCTGTCAGTTCAGATGATTCTTCATTTTAATTTACATCGTTATCTTCTTTAATTAATGAGTTATTTTAGTTATCTTGTAAAGGAAATCTACATACAAATTCATTTTATTTTATTAACGATGTATATTACTCTCATTAATTAGACTCTTATTAATTTTTAGAAAATAATCTTTTTCTAATCTTAAGAGTTTATAAATCTTTTACTTACTATTTTAAAAAAATCAGTCTTTTAAAATTCTTTAATTTATTAAAGATCTACACAATTAAACATGGTATTAAAATATTTCAGAAAAAAAAATTTTCTACTAAAAATTTAAAAAACAACATTCTAAAATATCAAATAAACAGAAAAATGGACCATCATATTCTATATTTGCACTAATTTATGGTATGAAGATTAGTTTTTATAGTCATAGCAAACTTCACCTTTGCTTAAGAGATAGGATCATGTGATTTATGACTCTTACTTTGACTATTTATACTCTGCCTTAAGTCTTATGTGATGTTATATTGCTAAGACTACTAATATATGGTATGGCTGAAGATCTATCAGCCCTATATAGCTATTTGAGTTGGATAACTGGGTTTGAAGACATGTAGATGTCTGAAAATTTCAGATTTTCCACTCAATAGATAATTTTTAGATAAGTGCTTGGCTTTGGGTTGGTATTTTTAGATCTAGTGTCTGAACCTACCCTGACATCTCTCTGAGGTGTGCCAAAGCAGGAAACCATGGTCAGGGGTTGGGGGGGGGGGATTTCCTGACAGATATTTTAAGTGCTGGCTTTGGCTAAGCATTTATCATAAAGCTTGTAAAGGAATTGGAAATCCTCATTGTTTATAAATGGTAAATGTATATGTTTCAAAAATATATCAAAACATTTTGAAATTAGAATAATTCTATAGAGAATTATATAATAATAAATAGCAAAACAGAAAACGAAGTAACATCTACAATTACAACATTTTTGAAATGCAAAATGTTTTAAATAAAAAAAATGATACATGTAATTAAATGAATGAAGGATGGAAAAGCTTCATAAATAATAGAATAAATTCTAGATATTTTAAAATAAGCAATAAAGAAATAAAAAAAATTGTTAGCAAAGATATACCAGATGATTTAAGAATATGGTTATGATACTGATATTTAAGCAAAATGAAAAAAAAAGATATTAGAAATTATAGTTTTATATTTATATTCTATTTTAATAATATTTTATTAATCTCAACCTCCAGACATACACTCTGAAATATCAATTCTAGGATGACTCTGAAATAAATATGAAGCTATTTAAAACTGAAGAAATTCAAGAAGTACATGTTTTGACTTTTAGGAATTGTTCCTACTACCTGATTTGCAAGATGTAAACCATGAAAGTAATTTTAAGTGGGGAAACATTTTTCCTCTATGCATTGTTATTTATCTATTTAATTTACGTTCACAAAAATGTTTTTATATAAATGGTCTGAGCTACGAATTCAAATTTTTCTCATTAATGTTAAATAATTAAATTTTCTAAGGCTAACTGTTGTGTTTGGCTGAATTGCAGGATTTAGACTCAAACCAACAGTAATATCAATAAAAAGATAAACACTCACTTTTTAATATGTATAATTTATTAGAACAAATATACCTACATATTATACAGTCAATTAATACAATTTGAGATATAACTTAGTCAATAATGAACTGATCATGTGAATGACTGGACTCATTTCTAGCTGTATATTTAGCTTGCCTCGAGTCTTTAAATAACTTCCGGCTGTACTAGATGGCTTACCTTGAGCCTGCCATAGTCATAGCAGATAAGGACTTGCCTGACTGTGTAGACATATCAGTAGTGAATATAGTAGAAACACCTTTGTTGTTGGAAATGGTTTTAATGGAGAGCACATTCAGTCATATAGGTAGGCAGATGTTCTCTGACTTGCCTCTAAAAAGGCTGACTATTTATTGCCAGATTCTTACCTTACTGGCAACAATCAGATTCAGAGAACCTAACCAATGGTGGGATTTTATATACTGGCCATGTTCATACATTGGCTGTTTACATGTTTACACATTGGTTGGCATCAATGTGTGCTCAATTCGATCAGATAAGGAAGGAATCTAGACTAGTCCACTTCTGAAGGCAAGGTGAGATATGACACTAACTAAAACAAAGTACAACAATTAAAGTGCTTTACAGACAGCCCTAAAAGACAAGAATACAAAAAAAATTAATGAGTTTTGGCACTTTAATGCTGTTATTTATCAGAAATTTTTTCATCAATTCCACAATACTAAAAGAGTTATAGAAAGAATAGATGAATACGAATTGCCTTTTTGCATTGTATTTGTAGATTATGAAAATACATTTAGCATTTCTGACATTAAACTTTGAAATATTAAAATACAAACCCAGGATTCTGACAAATTCTGAAAAATATTTATCAAAATTCAATAATAATTATACTGCACAGAGACATTAAGAAAATTAACATTTATTAGGGTAGATGACAAGAAGGGTGACATATTTAATATATTTTACAACAATTTTGTGGAGTATATCACAAAATAAAATGAGAATATTGAATAATAAAAATAAATGAAGATAAAACAAATCATTTCGATTTTTTAAATTTTCCATAATAGTTTTCATTCCAATGGATTGAAGAAGAGAGTATTCATTTATTTAACACTCAAAAGGCGCGTGCTCAATTAGCTTGAAAGGCTGATATTGGAATGAAATATAATTGCAAGCACTGCGCTAGATAAAATATTTGCTTATTTACTCATAATAGTTTTCAGAAATAGTCTAAAAAAAGAAACTATGATAAAAAATAAACTCTAAAAATACTAAATTTCTTGATTAGATTATTATTATAGATGGAAACATAATAACAGATTAAATTAATCATAAAAGCAAACTATAAGAAGAGCTTTGGTGGAAATAATTTAATATTAAATGGAAATGTCTCTTTGTGCTTGAAAAGAAAGTTTTTTAATAAATGTGTTTAACCATTGCTTCCCTTTGGATCTGAGATCTGGATAGTTAATTAATGAAAAAGCAATTCAGAGACTAAACTTCATAAAAATGTGTATTTAGGGGAATAACAAGGAAGAATTGATGCAAAATATATGAGTGGGGAGAAGGCATTATTAACACCACTGTAAGATTTAAAAAGCTTAAACTAACTTATAAATTTATATAATCCCGTTTATATTTAACTTACTTTGTCTTATTAGTTTTTAAATTTAGCCTCAGATTTATAAGTAATTAATCATCTTTGAGTATCACTAAGGAATATTTATTTGTACGGCGCCTATGTTATTTGAATAATTTTAAAACTCTACACGATGCGATAAGGCATTCTAATGGAATAAATAAATAATTGTATTTGTTGGGAGAGGTATACTCCTAACTAATTATTAAAACTTTGAATAGTACTAGAAGCATAGAAAATCTTTCTAGTAAAGAATATGGGGGTATATTAAATAAAGCTATATACTTTATATATTATTTAGGAATGCTAAGTAAATAATTTTACTTACTCTAACAACATGAAAGAACTAACCAGATTGATAAAATGAGATTGATAATCTATAGATTATCGTTACCAAGTAATTAATGACTTTATAAAATATTATTATCCTCCTGTATGTAAAATTAAGTTTTGTTTTAATATTGTTCAACCCTCTCTCCAATAGAGTGCTATGTTTTTGTAAACTTCAGAATTACACATAATCATAACCCAAGCTTAGCTTATTCACAGAGAACAAATCACAATATTTATTGACTATTGTTATAGAATTTTGTTATTAAATAATAAAGCAATTGTTATATTTAAATATATCTGTTGTCATTATTGAAATCATCGTCTTCACCTAATTTTGAAATAAAAAGTCATATTTCTAAGTTATTAAATTGAATATTCAGTATTTAATTTATGTACACCATTTATTATTATTGTTGTTGTCTGAAATACAAATTTGTAGAGTAGAGTAATGTACGATAAATAAAATTCCCTTTTACATTCATCATACCTAAGATAACTTAATAAACTTTAAAATTATACATCTTTTAATTGAATGATCAAGATTGATTTAGTTAATAACTTTAAGATAAATAATTAATTGGACATTGAAATATAGTTACATTGCTAGCCTTTTTTAAAATGCATATTAATTTGTATTAAAGTAGTTCTTTTCATAAGAGATATCGCGACAGAATATGTGTTTAGCAGTGCAGTCAGATTATTATCACACATCTATAATAATGCCCCAAAAATTCATTGTTCTTAAAATTTAATGTATTATTAAATTGTGGAATATTTATTAATATTTATTTTATGTGAAAAAATAAACATGCATTCATTTTAATTTTATCTTCATAAATGAGCACTTCCACATAAAATGCACTTGTCTCAACCGGTCATCTCTTGCTTCCTGATTGTGACTTGAGCATTGAGTTACAATATATACACATACATACCAAATATATATATATATATTTATACTACACTCACCTTACATTATTCCTATTATATACAATACGCAGATAAATATCTTCAATATATATATATATGTGTGTGTGTGTACCTTAAACATATATGCATATACTAAAATATTCCCAACTTATTCTACATCTACATCATTATTTATTATTATTACATGAGTCAAATCAGCAAGTCTTTAATATTTATTATTTTATATCAATTAATATTATTATGCATATAAAAACTGCAAAATATAATCAATGTATGAAACTTATAATCTTATATTATTTCTTTATTAATTTTTTATTATCATTTAAATATTACTATATGAAATTTAAATTTAAAATTATTATCATTAAACTTATTAAACATTATAAATTATTATAAACTATTTTTTATTTTATCATATTATTATTTAATTAATCTCAAACACTAAGTTAAATTTGAATTTGCTTCTTTTAATGTTATTTAATAGTTCTCTGTTTTAACTTTTTATATAACTAATTTTCATCTCTTCTAAATTTATTATTCAAAATTATTATTCCAATCCTAATTAAATCAAAAAAGTTTTTATTCCAAAATCTTTATTTAATATGGGTTCAATATTAATTATAAGGATAGCTTCTTTGATTTTTCTTTCTCTTTTATCATTTGTATATTGAACTATTTTAATACTATCCTTTTCAAACATATACCCTGTTTCCATTGAACATAAATAATGTGAATTTTTATTATATTTATGTTATGCTAATCTTTAATAAATTGATTTTTTTTGCTTCCCCAATATAATTAGTTTAATATTATTAAGTAGTGGACTAGTCCAGATTTCATCTTATCTTTATCGTATTGAACAATCATTACCATGGATCAATGTATATACGAATAGATAATGTACATCCAATGGCAAGAATGTGCTAATATGCAATGATGCTCATTGAATCTGATTTCTCTTATTATGGATGAGGATCTGAGCATAAATAATTCATTTGAAGGTAACGTCTGATAACAATTGGCAAAGCTGAATGGCAGTATACACATTGTCCATTATATGGCTAAGCACTGAAGTGTGTTCAAGTTAAATGCATAAACCAGACATGAGGCAAGCTTCTATAGTACAGCTGAAATTGTTACCATATCTACTCATAAGACAGGCTATCATAGTACAGTTAGAAGTGGTATATAAATTTATAAAGGCACCTGATGCCCATTCCTTCTATAGTTGCAAGACATAAAGAAACTGTATCTCACCGACAGTAGCAGGAGGAATTATGATTGTATATACAGTGTAAATGCACAATTTTGTTTGTTTCATTAGTTAGTGTTTATACAACAATTCATGCATAAATTCAACAGATTTGGAGCAATTGACAAAATTACAAAAAAAAAATTTCCCACAGCTGAAAAAACAGTTTAAAATGACAAGGTCCTGCCCTGTGGGTTGTTATATTTGTGTTATTAATCTTACAAAATTGTCAGCTAATGCTAACATTATTAATGCATCAATAAAAAAAATTTAAATCAAATGTGAGTGATGACTCATTAACTATAAAAGCAGGACCTCTTCCCCATAAGTTGTTTAGATTTGTGAAATTAAAAAACGATAGCTAACATTATTAGCACATCAATAGACCAAAAAAATCAGTTGTGAGTAGTTATTCATTAATTACTAAAGAATTTATTTTTTTTATGTGACTGTGACAGTAAGAGAAAAAATCAAAATGGCTAAAATTAGCTCAATAAGAGTTTAATCTTGCATATCCTGAAAATTGATCAACCTATAAAGATCGAATGTTTGAATTAAAAATAACCACTTGTGTCTTGCTCATTTGATCTCAGACATATGAGGTTCATCAAGCACATATCACTCTGATTCTTATGGCTGATCTTGATTTTTACAAAATGCTGTTTTTATTGAGATGGTTATGTGTCTAATGGCATACAACATCATAATAATGTGTGTGCATATATACATATAAAGTTGAAAGGAAAAGTAAAAAATACAAATAAAAATATTTTGTAGATATTTTCTATATTACATTGGAATAACAGTTAAGGATTAAATAATTTTTGAATGTAAAATTATTATGAACTATAGTTTTAAATCAAACATTTAAAAAGATGTAATGTTTTATTAATTCTGAGTTTTATTTTGCTAAAGGTTTATGATGATAGTGTTCTAGTGGTATTTTTATGTTGGACTATTTCCATCATCTAATATGAGTATTGAATGTCTTTAGAAAAATTTAACTTTTATTTAAAATTCCAAATACCTTCAACTGTTAGTAATATCACATCAAACAGGTTAGTATATGCACAACATTTTGAGAGGTATTATTCTCCCCTCTTCTTCAGGTGTTGCTGACCTGACCAGTGACAGTACTAGCATGGGATTCAAACCTGGACTCTTAGATTCTTGAGTAAGTGAATTCACCTATTCAAGAATCTAAGGGTCCAGGTTCAAATCCCATGCTAGTACTGTCACTGGTCAGGTCAGCAACACCCGAAGAAGAGGGGAGAATAATATCTCTCAAAATGTGCATATACTAACCTGTTTGATGTGCTATTACAAACAGTTGAATGTATTTGGAATATTTAAATAAAAGTTAAATTTTTCTAAAGTCAATACTCATATTAGATGGTTAAAATAGTCCAATATAAAAATACAACTAGTTTTTTATGTTACAATGGATATACTAGTAATTATAAAATTCCATTGTTTTAATTAGATTAAGAGATTTAATAAAAGCATAACATATTTTGATAAAATCCTACAAAATTGTTTTTGAAAAGATTAAGATGAAATGTAAAGAGTTATTAACTTTTTTCAATCAAGATAAAAAAAATTTACTTTTAATTACTATGTTTTTTAAATTCCACCCTGACTATAAAAAAGTTAAAAAAACATTAAATGACAGGTAGAGGAAATTATAAGAAAATTAATACTACTATGAAGTTATAACTGAAGGTGCAGAGAGAACAAACTAGCTGCTGGTGGTGATATAATGATGGTAGAGTTTGAATTCACATAAAAGCAAGATCCAATTTTATAAAGGGGTGTGCATTAGACATCATAGAGAGTGAAAAGAGCTCACTGCAGGCCAGAAATAACTGGATTATATCTTTCCCAAAGATGACAAGAAGATAATCTATGGTTTTAGAAGGAACTCGCTAACTAACAGATTACCATGCTATATACACAGTTTTATCAATATGAAAAGAAGCATAGACAAGGGTACTGCATTGTGTAAAGCACTTACATATATCAGCTGGTTTTAAAGGTAAATTATTTTTGACTAAATTATTCAACTAAAATCAGAATAATGAAATAAAATAATAAATGAACATTTCCAGTTTTGTTTATTAAAAATAAAACTCAGACACTTTCTTTAGTGAAAATTATGATTGTTAAAATCTCTAATTTAAAAGTAAAACATCTAAAAACAAAGGATTGATTCATAAATTATTTTATTTTGATTTTTTTTTTTAAAAGTAAACTCTGAAAATCTTATTGTAAATGATTAAACAAAAACCTAAAGGTTTCTTTTAAGAAAAGAACTTTCCCAACTAAATCTCATGGTAATTTAAAAAAAAAAAACTTTTTTTTACCATTAAAAATAATGAATTAATAACTTTGATGCATACTTTTTCTTTTTTATATGTATACACATACATGTGGATTTTATGTGCATTTTTGATATTAGATTAATTATTTGTGAAAATATTTTATTGGAATTAGTTTTTTTTTTTTTAAAAATGCTAGTGTGTGCGCATATTTTATGTGCACACACATATATGTTAAATCAGTCATTATATATTATAAAAATGAACTTGCATTGGTGGAGGAGAGGTCAGCATGACTGCCTTGTAGGTAGTTGCCTGGGTTGCGGGTTCGCGTCCTGGCCGATGCTATGACACTTAAAAAAAGAACTTTATTTAAAGGTTTATAACAATTTAAATACGGTCATGTCTGTGTGCTTATGTATAGTTATGTTTTATGTAAACCTATTGAGACATATTTGTAAGTGACAATGTGATAGCTTATAATTTTTTGTATTAATCAAAATCAGAATGCCAAAATTATATGTATAGCATACTCAGCAGATCTTAATTTCATTTATCATTTCTAATTAAGTAATATTTATAAAGGCTGTAAACCTCAAGAATATGCATGTGAAAATGCAAAGGTAGGGACCTCTACAGGTCTTAACCACAAGCTTACATTTTGGAAGAAATAAATTTAAGTTTAATTATTAAATTATTCCAGTGAATTTACTCAATCCTAAAATAATTTAGAATATTATATGTTATTACATCTCTTGCTCACAGTGAGTTATAGTTTTTTCTCATTTAGCTAGATTCATATATAATAGTGTGTTATATAAAAGGGGTTTATATTTAGTGTTTATAGACATCCAGTTGATGATTTTATTACTTCTATAATGCTGGATGGTGCAATGGGGATATCCTTTAATGTTCTTGGACTACATATCATTTGATTTACTATTTCTTAGAAATTTAATTTATAGTTGGACAGAACATTAATGGTAATAAGTGGCCAGAGTATTAATAATGATCAGTATCTTTTAGTATCACAGCATTATTATTTTTAATTGTTATATTCTTATGGATTAGTACTTAAATTTGTGCATCCAAACTATTGCTTAAATAATCTGACCCATACTGGCAAGGGCTAAATAATTAGCCTGGTCTATAGTACTCATTTCAAATTCTGTCACAAAATTGATGGTTGATTTATTGTATTGTTGATCATACATGATGATGATTGATTATTGCCTTTTTAATGCTAGGTTAATTTATAGTTATTTATATTTAGTTCTGTATTGATTTCTCAGGCTCATTGCTCATATTTATTCATATTATTTGAAATTTAAATTTATATTAGTTCATTAACTGGAGTATAGAGCATGATTTCTCTCATCTCAGGGTTCATCTCAAGTCTTTGTACCATTATAGCACTAGCAAATTTACATCAAGACTTTGTACTATTATAGCACTAACAAACTATTTCTGCCCAAAACTCTTAAATGATAATGCAGAGGTATCACTTCAATAAAAGGAGGGGGGAAAGCTAGAAATTTTTCTGTTAAAATCAGGAAGCTGACTTTGAAATGTGATTTTGAAGACTTCCTCAACAACATTTTGAGAGATTGGTTCATTTGTAGAATGATAGACTACTAGTTCTTAATGGACCCTGATATCACATTAGATTCAGTTGCCTTTCAACAACTAAAGTGGGATCAACAATGAGTCAAGCAAGTATATTAAAGAAAATGGATGACAACATTAAATTGTTGATTAGAAAATTTGGTCAAACAACTACCAGATGACAATAAAAAAATGCCTGAATAATGTTGTTATAGATATGATGAATCAAAACATGCACACCAAATGTCCTCACTGATATACTGAGTATATATATTGCAAGAATGTCAGTCACCTGAGGCTGTTGTTCTAAAAAAAAACAAGTTTCTAATGACAAAATAAAAAGGCCATCCAAAAAAACAAAAGGGCAATTTAAAATCTAATAGACTAAATGCCTGTATAAACAATGTGACACAGCATCAGCAGGGTCTATTGTGTCAAAAAAGACATGAGTTATCATTAATAGGAAAAATAGGCATCAGATGCAATCTAATAGCAAAACAATCATTGATTATCAAGACAATCAAATATCATTCTTAGATCAGAAAAGAGTTAAAAGTTACTCCATCTAATAAAATTATATATCTGTCTTTTATTATGTCTGCTGGTAAACAGAGCAATTTATTGGGCTATGACTAATTTCAATAACTTGGGATATGGAGTGACTAAAGAGAACCAGCTCACAAAAAATAAATTCAAAAAGAATCAACCCACAAGTAGTCATTAATAAACCAGCTTTGAATTCTAAAATAAATCATGAAAGGCAAAATTCAGAAAAGCTGATAGGTGCCCAAGTCCTAGGCTACATGTCCAAGGAAATCACTAAATGGATTTCATGAGTTGTGATAAAAGTGAAAGAATCATAAACAGTGATGGTTCAAATAGAAAATGTACAGCAACACCACAGGCACAGAAACCATCCAAGGGTAAATTGTACTTCACCAGCCATCAGTGAAGTGTCACCATTCAACAGTGAAGAATTATTAAAGTTAAAACTTTCCAGATCTACAAATGAAGACATTAACATTGGACTTGCCAATGAAGTCACCAGACCTGATGAAGCAGAAAATGACAAAAACATCCATTAAAGTATATGAATGACTATGTTCTCCAGGTCTAATTTTAAATAGGGCTGGGAATGTCATATCTCATCTTGCCTTAAAATAATGGACTTGTTCAGATTCCATCTTATCTTGATTGGATTGAGCATTTATCACCACAGACTAATATATATATATATAAATAAATAACATATGTCCAATGGAAAAATGAGCCAATAGCTGATGATGTGTACTATATCTGATTCCTCTCATCATGGATGGCATCTGGTCATAAATAATCAATACATTTGGAGATAAGTTTAGACAACTGTCAAAGCTGAACAGTAATATAAATGTCTACTATATAGCTGAGTGGTGAGGCAAGTTCACATTAGAATTGAAAGCTACTAGACATAAACCAGACAAAAGGTAAGCTATCTATAACTGGAAGTATCATCTTACCTATTCATGAGGCAAACTGTCACAGTACAGCTGGAAGTAGTAAATAAACCTACAAGGTCACCTTAGGCCCCTTCTCTCTATAATTATAAAGCAACTAGAAGGTATACCTCACTAAGGGAGCAAGTGGAGGTATAACATAGTATATATAGTGTAAATACACAATTTTATATTTATTTCATTAATAAATATTATAAACATATATCACGAATTTGTGTTTATATCGTAATCACCAGTAAACACAACTGTATCATAATTATTTTTATTTCAAAAATTTCGTTTCAAATCGTATGTGCTTATTACTTAAATATTAGAAAATATAAATGTGTATATTAACTAAAACTTTTAACATTTTATTACGAATATTCTTGCATACTCGTAATTATAATTTAGACATAGTAAAAACAAATAATGGGTAGCATCAAATTTGCATACAAGGAAATTTACAAAGGTTGTGCATAGTTGTTTACATCATTAAATTACATTAAAAAAATTGATTGCCATACTGCATTCACCCATTTAAGTATTAATTAAGCACATATATTCACACACATATTTAAAAAAAAAAAATCCATTTCAAATGACAGGGTTTCTCCTTCTCAGAAATCAGTCAGACGACAATAAATAAAACTAACATACACTTATCATTTTATATATAATTATTTAATTACACAAATTACAAAGGAGGATGTTAATATACTACATATTTATTAGTAGACACAATTGAAGCTATATTTGCATTGCCTTATAAAGTTGAACCAATTAGTTATTTCTGCATTCGAACTTTGGTAATTTACCAATTCGCTTCTGCTCTTTACATTTTATGGCTTTATCAGTAATCCATGGCCACTTATATATAGTCCATTTATGATTTGCTCCATGCTGGAAGGTACTGGACTGCACAGAAGAAATATATCCAGGCTTTTTATAATAATCCGTTTATCATGCATAAATTCAGGAGCATAAATGAGTGACAGTGCTTTCTTTACATTTATTTACTAGAGTCATATAGTAAACGCATATGTTGCATTTTTAGTTTATTTGTTTGAAAATGCACCTTCTTCCACTCTAGAGATAAATAATATTTAATTAACAGGCATAATCCTTAAACTTAACTGATAATATTCTGGAAGCTTTGGGGGTGTTCTCCCTATCTTCAATTGGGATATACGTCAATTTTGTTTGTTGTTCGTCCAATTTCTTCTTCTTTGTACATTTCTAAATTGAGTTCATTACTATGATCAGTTTCATCCACATGGTTTTTATTTGTCTTAGCTTCAGGCAATGTATTTAAATAACCATCTGGTATAGAATTTTCCCAGTGATAGCGAAGGTGATTTATATATTTTCTGAATGTCTTGCCGTTTTGTAAATTTACAAGACATATTTTCTTAGACAATAATTGTTTTGCCATGCCAGGGATCCATTTATGTTTTAGCAAGTCATGTATCCAATTTTTTTCACCTGGTAAGAATTTTGTAGCTTGATGGGTTTTGCTGCTCTTAGCCTTGATGAGTAATAGCTGAGACAAATGTGTGCAGAAAGAGTGACACATCAATAACTCTGCCAGGGTCTTCCCAGTTGCTGTATTGAGAGTAAAGTGTTGCACATTCATGGTTTGTACTAAGGCTTCAGATAAATTTTTTATATTCAACTTTCTTAAGGTATACTTTAATGTTGAACCCCTTGCTTTGCAATGCAAAATGCTGGGTTCAATTGATGAGAGCACTTCATGTGAAATGTTCAAATACAAGTAACAGAGTAACTTAGGACTGATTAAATATTTAAACAAGTCCACTATTCAGACAGAAATGGATACTCAGCCATTTAAATAGAAAATAATAAATATCAGAAATTATCTAGATTAATGATTAATTAATTAATTTTCATCACATCACCATTCAGTTCAAATCTTTTCCATAGCAACCTTCTTTCAAATTAATCAAATCTGGAAAATGAAATAAATCATGTAATAGTTATAATAGTAAAACAATATACTGAGCAACTAATCCTGTCACTATATTAGTGGTACACTTAAGTGAATACTAAAGTTTATTTACACTCACAGTTATTTTAAGCACACAATCCTATTTGGGCCTTTTCAGACATACATAAATAATAAAAAACCAGTGTGGTCTATTAACATTTTCCCTAACCAGCTATCTTTCACCTTCAGAGGCATGAGTTCTGGGTCACATTCATCATGGCAGAAAAGTCAGGGCACTTTTCCATCAGCTTTTCTCAAGGTCCTTAATGATATCTATGATACAGCAACAACAGCAGCTTACGATGAGTAGAGAAAAGCTGATGACCTGCTCTTTTTGAGTGTACACTCTTTATACTTTTTTTTCCTTGCTTGATGTTATTAATAAAATTCCTAACATTCCAATGTAACTGTAAATCCATTTGGCAAATACAACTTTGCAATGATGATTAGGATTCAACTTTTAATTACCTCCATTTACATTTCGTATTAACTGGCTTCAAACATTTTATCAGTTTGTTTGCTTTCAAAATTAGTTTAGTATTTTTTTTAAAACAATACACAATTTCTCTGTACCTTAAATCCATTAGTTATATCCGGCCATGTAATTAACCATTTGGTCTTTCTTTCTGCAATCTTTGTAGAATGCTTTTAAACTTATAATCTGTCTGTTTAAGTTTAATTTAACTGCCATCCCATCTTTCTTCTTTGTTATTAAACTTAAATTATCTAAAATAAAGTTTCTTTATTTTTACAGAATCTATTTTTCATTTATTTTTAAACCTATTAGCAATCTTTTATTATTGTTTTTAATCATTTAGATATGTATTTGCCTTTCATTATTATTTATCTTTGGAGTGAACTTAGCTTTATAATTTATGGCTATCGAGTTACTAAAGCCTATATATATATATATTCTGCAAAATATAGCAATAATAGCAAGCACATTAAAACATGTAAGTATCAAGCATAATAACATTTCAATATATATATACAGGATTTTAAAATCACTACATACATATTAATACATATATATATAAACCATTATACAAATGATCATTTTGAAGTTAGCTATTATTGAGATATAGACTATTAAACAGAGGGCGTTACTGGATATTTGTAATTGGAAAATTAAGTGGCTAACAGGTTTATCTGGGCATAATTGCTTAGATATTCTTGACTTCGTTTAAGGAGAAGCCACAATACATCACATCATATATGAAGTTCGCTATTATTGAGATATATAGACTATTAAACAGAGGACGTTACTGGATATTTGTAATCGTATAAGGTTTTATATATTTGTATGATTATTTCAGTTAGTGTTAACAATAACTTTATTTTCATTCATATTAATACATATATATAGACGAACAAATGTTTGCAAATTTGAGTTATAAATGTAAATGAAGAAAAAATCAATCTTACATATTATAGAAAATATGTTTTCACTTAATTACATTACTGTATTTATATTATGTAAACAGATATAATCACTTAACTTATTTACTTACTTTTTTTTCTTTTAAAATATATAAAAAGTATCTCATTAATAATTTTTTTACTTAAATATCCTGGTTAAGGTTTAGTGCCTTATACAATATATTTTTATTAGCTAATTTTTTATATGGATTACGTAGAAATATTTTGCTTTGTGCTGCGTCCACAAAAGAAACTCAAATTTTTGAAAGATATTCTTTTCTGTTTAATAGAAATTTATTTCTAGTAGATAATACTATCCATGCTGTTATTATGTGCTGAAAACTTTAAGTTAAATGAAAATAATCAGTTATAAACTGACCTAAGTTCTTAACAGTCATTGAATATTTTTAATTATTTTGCACTCATTTTCATTGAACACTATTACTTAAAGTAATGTTCAATGGATTTCTCGAAATATGAAAATAAAGATTGATTATGATGAGTTAAAAGAAGTTAACAGCTACAAATAGCTTGATCAGATTATTAATACAGATTGAAACATAATAGATGAAATTAATCATAGAATTAAATTTGGTTGGAGTGTTTTTGGTAGAAATAACTTGATACTAAAATGAACTATGCCTATGTGTTTGAAAAGGAAGGTTATGGATCTGAGACTTGGACACTTAATAGAAGAGCAATACAGAGACTTCAGACCACTCAAAGAAGTATAGAGAGATGTATATTAGGAGTAACAAGAAGAAATCAAAAACACAATATATGGGTAAGAGAGCAAACAGGTGTTACTGACCGCATTGAAAAATTAAAAAACTGAAGTGGATTTGGGCTGGACATATTGCTAGAAGAGATGATAATAGATAGACAATTGAAATCTTAAACTGGATTCCAAGAGATTGTAAAAGACTCAGAAAGAGACCACATATGAGATGGATGGATGAAATAAGGAAGTGTGCAGAGGTGATGTGGAGAAGAGAAGCTAAAGATTGGAGATGGATTGAATTTGGAGAGACCTTCATCCTGCAGTGGATTGATAGTGGTTGATGATGCTGATATATATTTTCTTTTATTCAAAATAAATGGATATTTTATGCTATGATTAATAAGAAATTATTTGAAAGAATTTCACCTTTAATACTTTAAATATTTAAAAGAAATAATTGTTTTATTGTATAATTTTTATGTATTTTCTATATCTGTGTAAAAATAAATGTGCATAATAATATTTTCTCATTTTTCATAAACTTTTTCATAAAAAAAAGAAAAGACTAATATAACATATAGAAAAAATGTTACATTACTATTAACATAATTTTTTTATTTTTAGTATTTTTAAAATTCTAGATCAGTGTATATTCCAATATTATAATTTCAACAAAGATTGAATTGAAGATTTTCATGGAACAGATAAAGTGAAATATTATTCAGGTACATCAATGTATAATTAATTGTAATACAAATATATACCAATGTTTCAGTCTGGTTCACACTGGCCATCTATTGGATAGTAAACATTGTAAAAGATATTGTAAACATTGACTATATAATAATGATGAATTTTCTACTAATAGAAATTGAAATAATAATTATCAAAAATTATTTAGATTAATGATTTTTAAAAAAATTCTTCCAAAATAGAAGCTATCCTCAGATTGGCTTTTTAAGGATTTCAATGGTTTCCCTGATCTCAATATTGTTGAAAAGTATCAGGCTTAGATAATATTGTGGTTCTACAAAAATCAATACTATGACCTAACATGTTCATCTTTACTAGAATACATGCAGTGATTGCTCATACCTCTATGGGCTATAAGAAGGATTAATATTTAGGCTTGGATGGAATGTTACTAATTTTTTGATAAGTAGTACATGTCGTCTTTATATTGTAATGCTTTAGAATACGTTCAATATTGTCTGTAGTTCCTTTTATATAAGAAATACAAGGCCGGATATAACTAATGGATTTAAGATGTTTTAAATCAAACCTTAAGCTAATTTTAGAAGCAAACAACAGATAAAATATTTGAAGCTAATTAACAAGGAATGTAAATGGACATAATTAAAAGCTGGATCCTAATCATTGTTGCAAAGATGCATTAGCCAAATGGATCTACAGTTACGTTGGAATGTTAGGAATTTTATTAACGATATCAAGCAAGGAAAAAAAAGTATAAATAGTGCATGCTCAAAAAGAGCAGGGTTGTCAGCTTTTCTCTGCTCATCGTAATAACTGTTGTTGTTGTATCATGGATGTTATAAGGACGTTGAAAAAAACTGAGGTAAAAGTGCCATGATTTTTTTGCAATGTTGGATGTGTCCCAGAGCCCATGTCTTTGAAGGTGAAAGATATCTGGCTAGGGAAAATGTTAATAGACCACACCAGTCTTTTATTATTTACATATGCCCGAGAAAGCCCAAATAGGATTGTGTGTTTAAAATAACCATGAGTATAAGCGTTAGTATTCACTAAGTGTTCCACTAGTATAGTGGCAGGATTAGGTGTTCAGTAGTGATATAGGCAGTAAAGGTAGAACTTTAAATCAATGACTATTTGGTTATATATATATAAATAAATAAAATATGATCGCTACTCAGTTAAATTTTAATTTATGTGTATGTATAATATGTAAATAAATATATTTAAGCGTTATTAATAATGTTTTGATAATTTATAATTTTATGGTAATTGTTGATAGTCAGCTTCATAGCCAAATACACAACAATTATGTACTCCTTATTTCATTCAAGACATGAATAAAAAATATATATAATAGTAAAAAATATAAAAAACATATCAGTATTTTATTTTATAAAAAGATTTTAATTTCTGATTTATATCATTTATTAAAAAAAAAATTTGTAATTGAGATATGCATGGTCATTTTAAATGATACTTGTAATAATTATTAAAGTTTTTAATTTTTAAAAAATGCATGTTTCAGGCGAACATTAACACGTTTATTTACAGTTTAAAGAAATATTTTAAATGGACACAGTATATTAATTACACATGAAAGTAATTTAAAAAGTACATGCATGTATTTGGATAAATAATGTTCTCATAATAATAATAATTGTAATATATATATATATCAAAATAAAGTATATTATGCATTAAATTAGATTATAGTTTGATACTTGATAATTTTATTGTTATATATCTTATTAAGAGTGAAAAGTAAATAAGTACCTTTTTAGTATTCCTAGTTATAAAAATTATCATCTTTATAGTACAGGGGTCCCCAACCCTATGCCTGCAGGCATTATGGCAGGCACCATGGTGCCCGCAGACCATTTTACATGTGCCCGCTGCTATCCGAACATGATAAAAAATTATTTATCTGATACAAGTAAATTTAATTTTTAAAATTTCTTATAAATTATTATTTATATTTTTTTTGTATATTATGTGTATTTTTAACAATATTCAACTATAAATTTACATTGAAAAAATAAATGGTGCTCACCATCTGGCCGGTATTATACAATGTGCTCTTAAGTGCAAAAAAGTTGGGGACCCCTGTTATAGTAGATATTTCCACTAGACATCATTTGATTTAATATTTTGCCATGATAAATAATGGTAAAGATAATATATTTCTCTCCAAATTTATGCAACTAAATGAAATATTATTTTAATAAATGATTATTTATTATGCGATCTCAGATCTATTTATATATATACCTTTGATCAATCTTTTTATATTTTTACAAAAATGAGGCTTACAAGTTATAAATTTAAGTGTTAATTTTGTAACCTGCATGATTTAATAATGCATGATAGCTTTTTATATATTTTAAATATCTATGCTTTTTATATGTTAATAATTTCTATGTGTGATGATTTTAATTGATATTATAGTCACATGCCCCGAGTTGTAAATATTTTATGTATTGGGATTTTTTTTTGAAAATTAGTCACATGACCCAAGTTCTAAATGTTTTGCATTTTTGCATACTTTTTTATTGCTTAGATATGTCAGCGGACGTTTTTGGTCATTTTGAAATTCAAAATAGCAGAGATCACATACTAAAGTAGCACCGATTAATATATGAGTAAATATTACCATTATATAAGGTATATGAATTGTATAAATGCAATACGAGTGCTAAGTTAAAAAGTATGTCAAATTATATTATCTTTGCAATGAATGGGGGTGGGAAAGATAAAAAAAACTATTAATTATACACAACTTTATCTATTTGCTATTAAATATATGTGTTTTTAAATACAAATTTTAAAATCAAGGAATTATTATTTATGATTTAATTTTCACATTATAAGTTTTAATTCCAAAAAAGTTATAATGATGTCTTAAAACAAGTAATCTACAAAGCTGAAAATGGAAATTTTGAAATATAAAATTGTTTTTATTAAAAAAATAATTATATTTCTATATTAATATTAAATCATTTATTATATACTTTTAATAATAACTATATAAAAGATTTGTTGTTTTATAAGATAATAAAGAGATGTGTTATGTTAAAAGGATTTAGTGTTTAATTCCATGAAAAATGTATTTCTCTTTGATTTATTTGTATACATATATGTGCCACAAATCATACCAACTTGTCTGAAAACATTAAATATAAACACAACTACATAAGATTATATAATTATTACTTATGGAAGTTACATTGAAACTCACAAAAGTATATATTATTTATGTGAATCGATTACTGAAGAAATTTATTGGTATTTGAAAAATATTTTATGTAACTTTGAAATGTAAATTGTCTATGACATAATTATATGTGCATGTGAAATGAGAATTTATCAGTGGAAATTATAGTTTAAACAAATAATGTAAAACTACAATGATACCCAACAGAGATTAAATGCATCATATTGAGAATTCTATTATTTATATTATAAAATGTAATTCCTATTTATTGCTATAATACAAGTATAGGAGTGTTGGGGGGAGGGGTAATGACCAATAAAATTAAGATAATTCAGACAAAATTATTTTCTCCTTCAAATTTTATATTATCTCTGAATTAATATAAATTTTAGTTCATAACCTTGCATAAAGTTTAAATAATAACAAACTCTCAGTGCAGTAGTATCACTCAGTGAAGGCCTTATTAATCGATGGATGTAAGAAGATTGATGCATAAAATCCCTATCTAGTGCCTACTCATTCAATATCCCAGCTAGTTTCTACTTTGTGGCTTTTATCAGTGAGAAGCCTTGGATCTAAGAACACTACATCTAGATTTTAGGATTTAAAGCAACCTTCCAGCAGCCACTTTTTATCTGTTTAGTTTAATATAAAGCTATCAGTCCAAGATGAACACACAATGTTTTCAATCCAAGCTCATTGACTTGTAAAGTTTTGATGTTTTTGATTTTTTAATAACCACAATCATCATCATTCTATAGGTAGGATTGGTATAAAACCACTAAAATATTACACGATCACCATTTCCTACACTTACACAAGCTGTTAAAACAGTACTCTCCATACAGTTGTGCCACTCAGGGCAAACCTTAATAATCAGTGGCTGTAAGAAGGTTGTGCATAAAATCCCTATCCAATGCCTACTCATCCAATATCCCCAAATTAGTTTCTAACACGGTTTTAATTAGTGACGAACCTCAGATCTGAAAGCACTGAACTTCCATCTTAGAATTTAATGCAGTCCTCCAGCAGTACTTTCTATCCATTTAGTTAACTACAAAGCTATGAATCCAAAATGAAAACACAATAATGTTTTCAATCCAAGCTTATTTGCATATATATTCATATAGATCTGAAGCCAGTTCAGTATTTATAAATTTTGGTATCTTTGTATTTTTTTAAATCCACAGTTACCATCATCCTATGAGCAAGATTAGTGTAAAACCACTAAAACATCACGATTACCATTTCCTATGCTTAAACAAACCATTAAAACAGTAGTAAACTCTTCATACAGTAGTGTCATTCAATGCAAGCCTTAGTTATCAATGGATGTAAGAAGATTTAGTGCTCACCCAAACTAGGGCAATAATATTGAATGAGTAAGTAATAGATAGAGATTTTAGGCACAAACCTTCTTGCTCATTGGTTTCTAAGGTTTGCACTGGGTGGCACTACTGTATAAAGTGTTTGATACACACACACACACACATATATATATATATATATATATATGGTGGCTAGAAGAGTTGTAAAATGGATGGAAGGGAATAATGTAGTAGGGGAAATGCAAGGAGGTTTTAGATTAAATAGGTGTATAGGAGATAGTTTATTTGTAGTTACATAACTTATGGATATGAGTAGGAATTCAGGTAAACAGTTATATATAAGTTTTATAGATATAGAGAAGGCATAGGATAGAGTAAATAGAAATAGCTTATGGATAAGTTTTGTAAATTTGGGAATGGATGGAGCTTTAGTAGATATTATAAAGAAATTATATGAAAATAATTATTATATATATATATATATATATATATATATATATATATATATATATATATATATATATATATATATATATATATATATATATATATCAATTAGGGAATATAGAATCAGTTAAAATTAAAAATGGGGTGGGACTAAGGCAAGGATGTCCTTTGTCACCTATTTTGTTTGTATTGTATTTGAGTGGAATGGAAACAGCAATAGAAAGATTAGGAAGAGGGATGGAGATATTGTTAATAGGTAGTAAGGAAGTATATATTTTGTCAGGTCTTTTTTTTTGCAGATGATATATTTTTGGGTGCAGAAAGAAGAGAAGATATGGAAGTTATGCTGAGGACATATGCAAGGGTGGGTAAAGAGATGGGGATTAAATTTAGTGAAGAAAAATCAAATATATTGATGGTTAATACTGGCGAAAGAGAAGATGTAGAATTTTTGTTGGAAGATATTAAGCTAAGTGTGGTGAATAGATGTAGTTATTTGGGAATTATTTTAAGTAATCTGAAAAATTATTTGGATGAATGAAAGAAAAAATTGATAAATGAAGCAAAAAAAAAGAAAGGGATTGATAAAGAAATTAACAGTGTTTTCATATAATAAATATGATGTAGCTAGAATTATATGGAAAGGAGTTGTAGTAGCAGGGTTAACATATGGTAATGATGCATTATATGTTAGTAATGGGATATTAAATTACTTAGAAAAAGTTCAAAGGGAAGAAGAAAGACATGCATTGGATGCAGATGTATGGACAGCAAGGGAGGCAATTCAAGGAGAAGTGGGATGGTCAAGTTTTCATATGAGAGATGCAAAAAGTAAAATGAAAATGTTTGATAGATTACAATTTATGGATAATAAAAGAATAGCTAAAATAGTATTTAATTGGGTTATGAGTTAAGGACAGGTAATAAGATGGGTAAGAAAGGTAATACGGTATGCAAAAGATTTGGATAAAGAATTTATCTGTATATTTGTATAAAATATGGGATGATTGTGTTTGGAGAATTGTTGAGTGTTATAGTGGTAAGGAATGGGATAAAAGAATAGATTTACTAATAAAGAATAGGGAGTTAGAGAGCTGGAGAACTAGTATGGAGAGTAAAATGAGTAATATATATATAGAAATAAACAGAATATTAGGTGCAAGTTAATTTATAATAATAGTAAGAAAAGTAGTTTATTGTTTAAGGCTCAAACAGGATCTTTAGTAACAAGAGAATATACATGTAAATGGAAAACTATGGGTGATTTAGTCTGTAAATTATGTAAGGAAGGAATAGAAAACATTAGGCATTTGTTAATTGAATGTAAATGCTTGAAAACAGAAAGGGTACATATAATGAAGTTATGGAAGAATAAATATGAAAAAAGTGATTATACAGAAAGTGGATTATTGGTTTTTATGCTAGGTTTGGGAAAAGATAAGGGGGATTTAGATATGAAAGTCATGGAGTTGACAAAGATTATGTTGTGGAAATGGGATGGAACAGATTATGGGAAAACTTATGGTGGTCAATGGAAAAGGAAGGTAAAGTGGCTAACAGGTTTCTCTGGGCATAGCTGCTGAGAGATTCCTGACTTCGTTTAAGGAGAAGTCACAGTACATCACATCACATCATACTGTTTTAACAGCTTGTATAATCATAGGAAATAGTGATCATGTGATATTTTAGTGGTTTTATACCAATCTTGCCCATAGGGTAATGATGACTGGGGTTTAAAAAACCAAAAACATCAAAATATATGGATACTTAATTGGGTTCAGATCGATATGACTACACAAGTGAAGGAGCTTGGATTGAAAACATTATTGTTTTCAACTTGGACTCATAGCTTTGTAGTTCTGCTGGAGGGTTGCATTAGATTCCAACATCTAGGTGCATTAAGGTTCCTCACTGATGAAAGCCATAAACTAAAAACTAATCTGGGGATATTGGATAAGTAAGCACTAAATAGGGATTTTATGCACAAACCTTCTTGCATCCATTGATTGCTAAGACTTGCACTGGAAGGGGGGGTAGTAATGATTTAACAGTATATGTAAACATAGATAACGGTGACTGTGTAAAAGTTTAAATATTTAATAGTCCTGTTTTTCATACATGTATATCTATTTCTTGAGATGATTATTTGAAAAATGGAGACTTGGAATGTGACTGGGATCGTGTATACATATAAACATGGGTGATAATTTTTCTAGTCAAAAATATTTGTTATTATTATTATTATTAAAGCATGCGTATATTATGAAACATTTTTATTGATAAAAGATGTAAAAAAATATTTTGCATTAGTTTGTGTAAATATATTTGCTTAACATTATACTGACATTTAAATTGAATCCTGTCAGCCATCTTTTGATGTCCTGGCTTCTCTGCAACAATCCTGAATGATTTCTACTATCTGGATACTGTTGAAACATTGGTATGACAAGTAAATGTTTAAGTGGATAAATTTGAAATATATATATATATATATATATATATATATATATATATATATATATATATATATATCAATATATATATATATATATATATATATATACAGTATATGAATGTGAGATAATCTCCTTTATGGGTGGGCCTGCAAATTTGATTTTATTTTGGTTTGAACATTGTCAAATGAAATAGTAAAAAATAAGTAAAATGAATTATTTGTGCATATTATCTATTTTCTGTATGTACACATTCATGTGCTCGAATATGCACAAAATTGTGTCTCTTACAAATATAATTTTTTAGAGTAGTCATTATCATCATCTTCAACCATTATCAATCCACTGCAAGATGAAGGTCTCTCCAAGTTCAATCCATCTTTTCCTATCTTTAGCTTCTCTTTTCCACATCACCCCTGCACACTTTCTTATTTCATCTATCCATCTCACATGTGGTCTCTTTCTGGGGCTTTTACAAACTCTTGGAATCCAGTTCAAAATTTCAATTGTCCATCTATTATCATCTCTTCTAACAATATGTCCAGCCCAACTCCACTTCAGTCTTTTAATTTTTTCAATGCGGTCAGTAACACCTGTTTGTTCTCTTACCCATATATTGCGTTTTCGATCTCTTCTTGTTATTCCCAACATACATCTCTCTATACTTCTTTGAGTGGTCTGAAGTCTCTGTATTGCTTTTCTATTAAGTGTCCAAGTCTCAGATCCATAAGTAAGAACTGGCAAAACACATTTATTAAAAACCTTCCTTTTCAAACCCATAGGCATATTTCCTTTTAATATCAAGTTATTTTTACCAAAAGCACTCCAACCAAGTTTAATTCTATGATTAATTTCATCCATTATGTTTCCATCTGTATTAATAATCTGACCAAGGTATTTGTAACTGTTAACTTCTTCTAACTCATCATAATCAATCTTTATTTTCATATTTTGAGAAAATCTATTAAACATTACTTTAGTCTTTTTAACATTTATCTATAGTCCTACTTTCATCTGATAACTCCTGCAATATTTCCTGTAGCTCTAAAGCATTATTTGCAAAAACAACTACATCAGCTGCAAAATCTAAATGACTTAAATAATCTCTATTTACTTTCACTCCTTTAGCTTCCCATTTGAATCCACAAAATACTTCTTGCAGCACTGCTGTAAAAAGTTTTGGAGATATGGAGTCACCCTTTTCAATGTTGATTTTCCTACTATCATTATGTAATCTAATTGTTGCTGTTGTATTTTATAAATATTCTTTAAAATATGACAATATCCTGGATCTACACCTTGATGATCCAATGCTTTAATCACTGAAGAAATGTTTATAGAATCAAATGCCTTTTCAAATATAATTTCAAATATAGTTTAGAGTAGTACTTTAATTAAAGTATATATGCTGCTTATAAATAGAACAATTATGACACCAAATATTTAAAAAATCAAAAGTAAGCATTTAAAAGTATATATATATGTCAATCTGTATTTTGCCTATTACTTATTTTCCTTTTTGAAATTTTATGATTTTATAATGTAAATAGAAAATAAAAATAAATGATTGTAAAATAAGTTGTATATAATTACTATTTACATTTACAATGCAATACGAGTTAATGACTGCTTTTATATAGAGAGAAACAGAATCAGTTAATAGTAATGTATGTAATTTATAATTGATTTAAGTCATCCTAAAATGAGAAATAGGAATTATGTGGATTTTTTTCATTTATATACACTGAAATATTTTTATTTTTTAAATATAATTTTCTTTTTCAGCATAGTTAATTCAGGTTAAATAAAAATTAATTTCATTTCACGTTTTATTACATTGTAAAAATATATTGTAACGGGCACATAAATTTATTTTAAAAATTAGACATTAAAAATAAAGTTCGCAAATAAAAATTTGTTTTTTTTAATTGAAAATTAAAAGTCATCTAAACTCTAATATATAAAATCGCACAGATGAAAAGTTATTAAAAGAAAACTTTATTTAAAAAAAGAAAGTTTTAAAACTAAATTTCCAACAAAAACTTAAAAAGATTTAGAGATAAAAATATATCTTTAAGTTTGTACAATAAATTAATCAATACTATTGTATATAAAATGGAAATGATTATTAATTAGTCCAAGTGAACTAGCTTATGGGCATTTCAAAATGTATAATTAAAGGTCAGATAGGAGAGAAAAAACAATGGGAACAGAATGGCCAATGAAAGAAATCCTTCAGGAAATGGACCTCAATGAAAAGACCATCACCATCATCATGACGTAATGTCCACTCAATCCAAAATTCTAATATAAAAGAAAAAGTTTGGAAATAAATTTTATTGAAGAAAGAGCTGGGAGAGAAAAAGAGATGTGAAAGAGATATGCTATATGTGTTGGTGCAGGGAGAGTTGAAGGAGAAGGGATTGGAAAGATGCACTTCCAATTCCTTCAGTTAATTATAAAGAAAGGAAATGACATCATCTTCCTATATCGTGTACCCCAGGACACCAAGATCCAGCAATAAAATACCAGCCACAATAAAGGACCTCGTGGGAATTAACACCTTACAAGTTGCAAGCAACTAGAAAATATGGACTTTTCTTTTAAATCATAAGAACTTTATGAACTCTAATAAGCTTTAACTATAATTCTAAAACTCCAGTATTTGAAAAGAATAATAACTTTAATTCTAAAACTTGTTCCCTATTTAATAGAAATAGAATCCTATCTGACCAACGTAAATTATTATTAATAATTAATTTTATTTGATGTTTTTTTTTTAAAAAAAATCATTTCCGTTTTTTTTTTTTTTTGTTCTTTTAAGTTTTATTATAATTTTTGTTTTTTCATTAAATTAAATTTAATAAATGTTAAATTTAAGTCAGGTGTGAATGGCTGCATAGATTTGTAAAGTTATATTAATTAATTAAGGGAGGGTTAATCTTAGGTTATTTGTTTCGTAGTTAAATTGGGTTAATCGATTGGATATATTGGTGTAATTAGTAAATGTAGCATGAGATTTTCTACATGCAGGATCCTATTATATGCCACACTTGGGCAAAATAAGTCCCATATCTCACTGACCATCGGAAGCAGATGGTATTCCCTGCTCCTTGGATCACCCCTTTTAGCCTATGGAATGGGATAGTAAGATGGAAAACGCAGTCCCTTCCTATGGAGTTTTTTTTATTGTTCTCACCAGACAGATGTAGTATTCCTGTACTGGACGAGAGCCAATGTCTTCTACAACCATGATGTTCAGATGTACATTCCTGGCAGTATGGTATTTGTGCTGTCATAATCATGCTGCATTGAATACATTGATGTATTAGATGGATTGATGTTGGTTTGACTGCGAACTTTTGGCCTAAGGTTAAATAGGGGATAGAATATTTTATTTTCAAATGCAATCTATGTATTCATACTTGACACTTTAATAAAATATTAAATTCATCTGTGTGAACTTCAAAAATAAAAGTTAAAAATGTAAATTAAATGCTAAAGTAAAAATTAGACTAAAATAATAACTCTAAATTACATATATGTTTAATAAATGTTTGTGTGTGTTATTACTGGCAGTGGCTTTTAATATTAAAAATATTTTGATAAGAATTATATTTTATAAATCTCTTTGCTCCATGAGCTAGTGGCATGGGCTTATGGTCGGAAAAAATATATATACATGTGAAAGTTGAATTTATCTTACGTATCTGCCTACTATATAAATTTTCTAGGTTCAAATAGCCTAGTGGCACCTGTAGCACAGATATGGTAAAACTTTCACTTCATCCTGATCGTTATAATATATATTGAAATTTTATCTTCTTGGATTCATAAACACAGAGTATGGATTAGGCAAATCGTAAATACCCTAAATAGTAAGTGTAATTTTTTCCCATCTATTAATTTATTTTTTATACCGAGATCCATCATCTTTCCTAGGGCAAACCAACACATTTTGTATTTTTTTATATGGTTAATATTTACCTCTTTTTAAAAAAGTTCACATATATATATTGAAGCATTTTGCCCATCTGACTAGGTCTCTGTTACACATATAATGCGTGAGTTGATCAAGTTATGCAAAAAGAAGAAAGTTTCATTCCTATTTCTAAAAAAACATAACTATATGTCCTGATCAACTCTACCTAGTAATTGTTACGATTTACACTATCGACGAAATCAGCTTTTATTTCTTTTATCAGGGCGCCAGGCTTCATATAAGAATCTGCTGAAATCTGTCACATCACATCTCACAAATTAAAAAGAAAAATGTTTCTAAAAGAATCGATATATTATACCGTAACTAAAATTATTTTTTAGACATTTATTCCTGGAGCTTATTCAAACCATATTGGCAAAGGTAAATTATATTTATAAATCTTACTAAACTAATATTAATAAATTTAATAATAATCATTAATAACTATTATTAATAATGTACAAGGAAAAGTTGATATTAGAAATAAATATTTTTATTCTAACAAATTAAAATGTTAAAGATAAATTACGAATTAAATAAAACTGGAGAGAACACACACTAATCCAGACGTGAATCCATTAATAAAAATAACAGTTAAACAATTAATTAAAGTTCTTGGGTAAACAAAAGTCTCTTGAACAGAAAAATTAAAGTCTATATTGGGATCCTATTATAAGCTTATTATTAAGAATGTTTTGTCGACAATTTAGTCATAATCGGGAATAATGAATCATAGCTTACTGGTAAGTTTAGTGAGTTCACGAAGCTTGTAGATTATTATGCATAGTTTTTTTGTGGAGAATGAGCTCGGCCATCGGTTATAAGTTGATCTTGTGGTCTATTCTACTGGTCAGTCACGAAAGCTTTTCTGGTGTCCATTTTCAGGAACGATGTCAGCAGAAGCTCCGGTTCACTCCAATATGCAGAATTATTTCAGCGTAGGGTGATCCTGGATATATTTTGTTATCCAGGACCGACCATGAGAAAAACAGACAAAACAAGACCTTGATCAAACTGGCCTCTTCTTTTTTATACTCGAGGTTCAGTTTTCAGACTTCTGCGCATACCTTTTGTTTGTCAAAATTATATGTTGATAATCTTGTACATTCTTTATAAAATTTACGTTGCAAAGTTCTCTTCTTTATAATGTCTTTATTTTTCTTTTAGCTTATCTAGATTAGTAATGTGTGTGTCTTTTGTTCTCTTCAATTTTAACTTTTATTTTTAATTAAATAAAAAAAAATATGAACGACAATTTTAACCTTCATTGTATGTTTTAAAAAAATAAATTATACTAATCAGAAAAAAATCTAAAAATGTTTTTCTTTTAAAAGATCGCTAACTTTACTTTTTTTTCTTAGCTTTTAAATATCTTACCGAATGCCAATATATTTGTACCATATAAATAAATGGTACAATATATATTGGACGGCTGTGGTATAAGATGATCCTTAGCAATAGTTGATCACAGTTAAAGAAACAGAAAAGTATTTCAAACTGCATGAAAGACTAACTACTTCTTATAATGGTATTGAACCAGTAGTATGATTTATTATATAATCTCAAAGGACAACTTAAAAGAATATTAGAACTCAATCAAGAGATATTTTGATCTTGAATCTTTGCTCTACCATACATAGTATTTCTTTGGTTTATAAATAATATTTGGCATTAAAAAATATTTTCTATTAAAAATTATTCTGAAAATGTAATATTAATTTATTTAAATATAAAGTATTGCCAGTTGCTTGTAAGGTTAAGTAGAAACTATTTCTTTCAATTATCCAAAACATTTTCTTTTTTAAAAAAAACTAGAAATTGAGAAACTTTTCTTATCGCTAGCTACTCTTACTTCTGAACTAACTATGAGCTATAATTCAATGATCCTTGACTCCTAATCAAATTATTCAATGTTTTGGAAAATTATTTTTAAAACATCAGAACTGAAAGAGTTTAGCTCTAATCCAGGTATCTTTAATTCTTGAGGTTTGAGGTTTTTTTTTTTTTAAGTGTCATAGCATCGGCCGGGATGCAAACCCGCAACCCGGGCAATTGCCTGCAAGTGCAAGGCAGTCACACTGACCTCTCGACCACCAATACAAGACTTTAATTCTTGAGTTTACTAGACTATCACTGTAATACAGCATGAAGTCGGATGAGATGGTACATAACATTGGTTTAAACATGATTATACATTAACATATTTCTATATCAAATATAATTACATATTGTTTTTATACAAATTTAGAATTGTTAAAAATAGTTTGACATTGAAAATACTTATTTAATATCTTCCATAAGACATTTCTATAAAAGATTTGCTTTAGAAATTTGTCAAAAATAAATACATTCAAATGCAGGTTTCAATGAGTTTCTAATATATCTTTGTTATACATTTTACTTAACAATGAAACATATAAAATAAATGTATGTTTATAATAAAATGCTATGTTTTCTTCAATGCTCCCATCTTTTATAACTTGAATAATAAATAAATACTAAATGATAGTGTTCACTAAATCTATCCATATTTGTCCGTGTACCATTTGGACTTAATAAACCCTTCAGACAAATGTCACTTTTTAATGCTTTGATCCAAACCTTTTTTTGCAAGGCAATATGGTTCTGACATCAGTATCTACCGATATTTTAGTATTCTCAGTTGTTTAATAGCTGAAAACACATAAAATATGTAATTATTTAAATAGAATCAAAACTATATAAATGCAAGCAAATTGTCTTGAATTCAAAATAGATATTTTTGAATTTCAGACTGGTAGCTCGATTGATAGTAATAAAAAAGTAAGTACATAGATTCAAGCTTTTCATTGACGAAGGCCATATGTCTAGAGATACTGATAGAATAGCACTGAATCTGAATTTTAAAAAGCTAGTTTGCTCCTGTTAAGCATAATGCAAGCTGGAAATCATAAAATGCTTTGAAATAAAAAAAAAAATTAAGATACAGTAATAGTATATCAATACAAATGTGTTTATTTTTTAATAGCTTGAATAATAATTATCTTGTTTTAACTTGAATCATTGCACAATTTTAAATACACTTAAATTTAGAAAAACTTGATAACTGATCTTCACATAACATGGTAACACTAGCATTTCTTAGTTTTTTTTTTAATGTTTTTTTATTTAACTCTTTTTTTTTATCTGTTTGTCTGAGAAATCAGGTAATTCAATTTTCCTCCACCTCTTTATTTTTGATCTAAATGAAAATTTGCATACATATGTATTCCTAACATCAATATATATTTTAAAGATTGTAAACAATTTTAGTAAAAAAAATTATATTTTAAATTTTACATGAGACTATTAAATTTTATCTCAATTCGCTTATAAAACTAAAAAGTAGAAAATTTAAAATTAAAAAAAGTATTTTTGATATTATGTAACCAAAATAACAATGGGTGGTCTTATGTTTAGGAATATTATTTGAATACTTCTGAATGTAAGCATTATATGATTTTATTTTAGTCATATATTACAAATACTGGTGTGATGAAAATCTCAGCCTCAGGGTGGCCTTTGAGCATTCCATCATCAGATTTTCAATTGGATGGACAATTGAAGAGTTTAAATGTGGAGTTGATTGAAGCCTTTCCATTAAAATATGGAGATTGGCTATTTTAATATATATATATATATTATAAAGTTTTCCGCCTTGCTAGGCCTCTATCAAGTTATGTCAAAAAGAAGAAAGTTGTATTTCTATTTCTAAAAACATAACTATATTTCCTGATCAACTTGGCCTAGAATTATTACAAATTGTGCTATTGATGAAATCAGCTTTTAATTTATTTGTTCTGGGCGCCAGAATTCATGAGAATCTGCTAAAATCTGTCACCAACACATCTCGCAAGTTGTAAAAAAAAAAAAGAAAAAATTTTATTTTATTTTTAAGAATCGGTAATTCTACCATAAACTAGAATTATCTTTTAAATATTATTATTTCTGGAACTTATAACATATTGGCAAAGGTAAATTATGTTTTTAAATCTTACTAAACTAATAATAAATTTAATAATAAACACTAATAAATATTATAGAATAACGTACAAATGAAAATTGCTATTAGAAATATTTTTATTTTAACAGATTAAAAATCTGTTTAAGTTAAAATGCAAATTACTAATTAAGTAAATTGGAGAGAACATATACTAATCCAAACATGAATACATTAATAAAAGAAATAAATAACAGTTAAACAAAATAAATTAAGTTCTTAATTAAATAAGAGTCTCTTGATCACTAAAAATTAATTAAATGAAAGTCTATACCGGGATCCTACTATACATATATTTTTAAGATGGTTTGTTGACAATTTAGTCACAATCAGGAATAATAGTCATAGCTTACCGGTAAATTTAACGAGAAAGTAGTATATAACTATGCATAGTTTTTTTGGTTAGAATGAGCTCAGCCATTGGTTATAAATTTGATCTTGTCGTCTATTCCAAAGGCTAGTTGCAGAAGCTTTATTAGTGCCCATCTTAACGATGTCAGCTGAAACCCCGGTCTACTCCTGCATAAAGGATTATTTCATCATGAAGTGGTCTTAGTTTTAATAATCCAAAACCAGCCAAAGGAACAAACAGAAAAAAACAAGATGTTCTTCAAACTGGTCTCTGCCTTTTATACTAGAGGCCCAGTTTTCAGACTTCTGCACATGCTATTATCATGGCATTTTTGGTTCATAATCTTGTACAGTCTTTACTCATTTTTCAATTACAAAGTTCTCATTTTTTTAGCAAATCTTTTGCCCATCTTTAATTAGCTAAAATATTTTTATTTTAGCTTATCTTTTTAGTTTTGGAATTCTTTTGTTCTCTCCAATTCTACTTTTAATTAGACAAAAAAAAATGTGGACTAAAATTTAACTTTCATCATACGTTTTATAAAAATAAATTATACAAACAAAAAAATCTAAATTTATTTTTTTAGCTTTTACCAAAATGCCAATATGTATCTGTATCATATATAAATAAATGGTACAATATATATATCTAAGCACTTATTGCATATATGTGTAGAGATGATAATCTGGACCAACTGATGATTGCTCGTTTAGCATGAAATACATATATTGGTGATTATTTATCTTTTCGATATATGTGTTCAATTGTATCAGTGTTATGAGATAGAGTGGAGGGTGGTGGGTCATGTGCAAGTCTATGCTCATATATCCTATATATAAAAGATGAAGAAAATTTATTTTTTCACTGCACTTTTTTAAACTTTTTAGTGCATTTATGTGAATAAAAGTGTTTCTTTAATATTTTTTTATTTACATTGTGGTTGCATTTCATTAAAATATTGTTGTGGAGCCCCTTCACCTTTAAACATTTATTAAGGTCAAACTAGATTTCTCTAAAATAAATTAGTCATGTGTTTAGGATCGTTTTAATCTTATGGGGCTACAGCTCAGGTGGTTGAGTTAGAGGGAGCATTTAGATTTAAAACCTACAATCTGAGTAGTTTTTGTTATTAAAGTTATTTTAATGTCCTATAAGATAGAGATCAGTGGCAGATTCCAGAACTCAAAGAGAAATGAGCTCAATTGTTGCTCAAAATATATAAAAACTTTTGAGCACTCAATTATTATTAGAATCAATTTTGCTTTTAAAGAATTTTGTTCTTTATTTGACTACAAGAGCTTACGATATTCTTTCAAGAATCTCAATTTAAGATTTATTCAAATAATAAATATAAAAATTATAGGGTTCGAACTCAGACTTTCACACGACCCTCAATTCTCCAAGCCATCTCATATTGTTAAGGGTCATGTGAATGTCTGAGTTCGAACCCAATATATTACATTATATATATGCAGATATGTGTAAGCCTGTACAGTTGTGTTAAATATATAAATTGTACATATAAGTAACGTTATTTATTTAAATATATAAATTAACTTACATAAATAAGTAACTTTTATTTATTTTCTTTCGAGAGTAATTTTATCTTCAATATTATTACTAGTAGTATCACATATTTTTATTGCTTAAAATTAGCCTTCTAATTGATAGCAAAACTAACTTACATCATTTGATGAAATACTGACATTGACTTTTCTTTTTATAACGGATATATTTTTAGTAAGCTCCTCTCATGTTTTTCAAATGACTTCAACCATAAGTTTGAAATGTATGTTTAGTTGTAATACATATATATGAATGAGTATAAATATAAAACGGACATTAAAAATCCCCACATTATTACTATTATTATAATTATTATTATTGGCATTATTACCACATATGCCAATTGTCTGATAGCAATTGCTTTATCATCCTTATTTTACTCTCTAACTAAAAATGACTATTGCTCCATTAGACCTGAAAGAAAAATCTTGAGCCTGATTGGAATCTGAATAAAATTTCAAACTTTATCTGGTCTGGGAATAGATCTATCATAGAAATAGCTGGAAAGAGATTATTAGTACATCACGATGCTCTTATTTATATAAATATTACAACATAAATCAATTGTCAGGTAATAATCGGTTTTCTATCCAAATTTACCATCTTAACTTAGAAGAGCCAGTTTATCAACTAATATTTGATGATCAACTAGATTGGTTATCTTAAAGAAAAATTCCGAATTAGGTTAGAACCAGAAAGAAAAATTCGAATTTTAATTTCTGAATTTGAACCCATGATGCTAATAACAGATAAAAGCATTATCACTATGATGCTTTTATTTATGTAAATATATAATTAACCTATTCATTCAGTACACAGAATGTTTATTATATTAATAGAGATTTCTACTTAGGATTTTCAGTCTATATTCATTCATTCCATCTCATACAGCCAATACACATGACCACACCCTTGTGAAAAAGATGACTCCCAATTCCATGCAGAACCAACACCCAACAGTCAAGCCAGATCATAATCTATTGCCTTGGGATTACATCATAGTATAAGTCTAGCCCTCTCCTATCAATATAAATGGATATACAATGGTCTGATAATATAAGGGTTAGATTGATGTAATTTCTACATGGGTATGACTACAATATCAAATCCACCAAGGACATTGAGTGTTCAATATGGACATTTGAATTGTTGGAAGAGCAAGAAGATTGAAGTCTGCCCATTAAAGTTTAAGGAATTACTATCTTAATATAAGCTGATCACTGATTGTATATATGAGCGAGAGGTTATAATGTGGACCAACTGATGAGTGCTAATTCTGCACAAAATATGCATATTAGGGATTTTTTTTTTTCACATGTATGTGGTCATGTGTATTGGTTGTTTGAGATGAAGTAGACGATGAATATAGACTGAAAACCTAAGTTCAAATCCCTCTATATAAATATATGTAGATATAGTAGCTTTAAGCAACAAGACTTCCCATTAGAGCTACACAGAGAAGCAGAAACATTATTCTCAGATTAGTCAACTGCTGGTGAGTTTTTATAATTTACTTCTTTTTCCTTTATATCCATTTATCAACCAATAACTGGGTGACTGAGTTGAAGCTGAAACATCAACTACCTAAAAAATTTCTAATTCAGCTGGATTTTAAATCTAAAGTTGATAATCACATAAATGCATATTTCAGACAAAACATTTTGCATATTGGTGCAAAACAATTTTAAAGTTAGTAATCTAAATATAGTTATTTATATATTTTAATGCTAGCAAGAAATATGTTCTAAAACACACATATATATATCTGCATTATATGTGTTAAAATAAATAAATAAATTATCAAAAGAAAAGAACAACAAGAACAGTTTAAAAAATAATATATTTAACAAGTAGATTTTAAAATGTAATTTTATAAAAGTAAAAGATTGCATCATATTTTTCTTTTAAAATAGAATAAAACTATCGATTAAGAGTGGGGTGAGAAAAAGAATCTGAGAAATAGAGATTTAAAAATCTGCTCTCTCTTCTTTTTATCAAAAAAAAAAAAAAATGTTTAAAAAAACTTAATAAATATAAAATTTGTTACAATAGAAACTTTTGTGAAAATACCTCATTGGCAGGAATGCAATTAATTTGAAAACATTCCTGGATATTAGATTAATATAATAAAGATTAGATAAAATGAAATGTAAAAAAGTTAATTAGAAATAGATTTAAGTGTGATAAAACTATGATAAGGAATTAAACAATGGGAGAGTTATATATAAAAGTTGTGACTTGGCTATTGTTAGTTATTCATTCTTGATTCATTCAGATATTCAGTCAGTCTTTGAAAAGTTGTGAGTTTCAAGTTCACCAATTCATTGATCCATTCATCCCTGAGTGCAGTTAATGTGACCCTCAGTGACCAGTAATTACTGCTGCAGACAATATCAATGCTGAAGCAGCATAATTAGCAACACATGTTGCTAGAAAGCTATAGTATTCATTTGGGCTTTATGCAACAAGTCCTCAACACCATCAACTGTTCTTGCCTGAAACCAATGCCTAAACTGTAAAATAGACAGTCACATACTCTCTCTCCTATTGTCAACCCAAAGAATAGAAGGAAAGCCATGAAATCATTGATGGAAACCAAAAGCCAACTGATTGGAAATTAACACTAACAAAAACTTAGGTAAATATATTTTCAGTAAACTGTCTAGAGATGTTATTTATTTTGAAGTGATAAGAACTTTAATGAAACACTATCATAAAATTTACCCTTAACATAATTGTTTATATTTTTTTATGTAAAGTTTTATTGTTATGTTATATTAAATATGTGTGCATGAATAGTTTGCTTGTTATTTGGTCTATTCTCTCTTTCTCTTGTCATTGTGACACCATTAATTTAATGGTATAAATATTTGTATGTGATAAATAAAATGTATTGAACCTCCTGATAGAGTTAGTTAGGGCTACTTCAAGCACTGGATTCATGTGCCTGTTATCTGAACATGTTGGTTTATATATAACATATGATCAGCTGGCACCTGAGACTTTGTACTCAAAACAAATAAAATACTTTAGATGGCAGATTTTGTCCCAACAGTAGAGAGATGCTACAGCCAGAAAATATGATTGAGCTATGTGTTTGTATAGCCTGAATCTGGCCATATATATCATTGATTAATCTATCAATGTATCCTATCCCTTTGCTTGAAGGTACAATTCATTGCCACAGGTATTAAAGATATAATTAAATAAGTCTTATAGGTAAATAATACAAATAAGATATATAAAACTAATAATATATCAAGTATAAATATGAATAAGCTTGTTATAGGTAGGTGGATCTGTACAAATTTAAATCTAAAATGAATAACCACATAAATGCATATTTCAGATAAAACATTTTGGATTTTTTTTTACTGTCAATTTTATTTAACAATAATATATAAACAGTTGATAGTCATAAACACAAGTAGTAGATATAAAATACAAAGCTTGATATATTATAAGAATTCGGTTACATGGCAGGCAATAGCATAGTGCATGTACACAAATATATATAAAGTTGAAAGGAAAAGAAATTGGGGCATTTACATTTAATTCAAAACAAAATCATGTTGATGAATTAATTAATTTCTGAAGAACCTCATTTTTGTTATATAAAAATATCCCTACTGTGTTTGACGAAGATATTTATTATGAAATGTTTTATATATATATCATTCTTAACTTTTTAATATTGTAATCTTTTTTATTATTCCAATTTAGTAAAAATAAAGAATAAAAACAATGTTATAGTCTGTGTAATATTTGAAAGAAATAATACATTAAAAATCTATAACAAAGTCATACATCAGGTTATCTTTTACCAATTATAACTGCTTCTTTTCCTATCTGCAAAAAGTCTTAGTATAATATGTCAATTATTTGTCTCAATATACATTGCAATCTTCCATATACATGTAATACGTTTTTCACTGATTGTGCTACAGAGCAATGATGGGCAAATGCAGTTCCCATTGAAGTCCAATTTTTTTATTCCAGATTTTTTTTTTAATTGCACAATTTGTAATACGACAGAAATTTTTATCAACATTTTTATTATTTATTTTATTGCAAATTACATCTTGTATGTATGTACATACTACTTTCAATAAAATATAATTATATACTACTTTCAAATATATTAACAGACTATATGTTAATATACAGAATCTTATAAAAATTATATGCTTGTATGGTGTGATCACATGTATATTTATAATTTGAGAAATTTTGTGGTTTTCCTATCAGCTAAGTGTCCTACTTCTTTTTTTTTTTAAAAAAAAGAAAATCTGGTTGTTTTATTAAGCAATTTAAACTTGTTTGATGTGTAATTTTTCTGCATCTGCTGCGTAAGCTTTCTAAAGATATGCATACATGTTAAGAAAATTATTTTAATTGTTTATAATTAATGCACTTACAGTTTCATGTTTTTTTTAAACAATTATATAAAAAACTTTTGAAAATAAAACTGGAAAGCATTTGCTTGATTTTGATTATGTTGTTTCTAATTTTGGCGGCAAATAATAATAAAACAGACATTTAAGAATTATCAGGAAAATATAAACTAAAAATCAATATAGTCCAAAATTGCTTTTTAATTATTCTAAACTTTTTATTCTTAAATTATTTTAAAAAGTTCTGTTTCTTCAACAAATTTATTGTATCATTTACCAATCTTTTAAAACAAAAATTAATAATTAGACATTTTAATTTTGTTTATTTAATTTAAATTTCAAACTTGTGGAAATAAATTTAATTAAATTTTTTGTTAACATGCAGAAAATATCAAAAAATGAAAATACAAACAAGAAAATAGAAGCTTTCAGAAAGAATGAGTGGTACTTATAACCTAATCAGGCTTGGCCACTTGCTGGCATTCTGGCTCACCAAAACACCTAACAAATGCCATTTACAAGGCCTGACTTACAACTATAGAAAACATCTAATGTTTGTCTTAGCCATTAGAAGGCCGTTGATGATGACGTAATGCAGAAATAATACGGCCTATTTCTGCTTCGCAACAGTTACTGTGAATCCACACACTTATCTTTCGTGTACAGTTTGATATATATGTGTGTGTAGTTTGATTAGTCAAATTTTTACAATATACGTTACATAATCTTTGTATTTGTAATGAATTTAAGAAACCTGACTTTATAGTAATTTTCCAAATGGCCACACCCTTATTTAGAGGTGTAATGTGTAAAAGCTTGCCGAGGGTACATCAACAGAATTCGGCTGAGTTTGCGTACGAAATCTCGTTTTCACGTGAAATACCACGTAGTTCATAAAATGGCTGGCGATCGCGTAACTTTCCGCAGTTGCCGAAAACAGAAGCCGAGTATTTCTGCTGTCCAATAAAAATATACATGATTTTTTGTAAATTTCATAGAAAGCACATATTATAAACATGTTTAATAAGTAAAGAAGACATTTATATGTGTTTGTTGTTGTTTAAAAAAGTTTGAGTTTCTTTCTTTTGTCCGACTACAGTTACAATTTTAATATTTTTTATTTTAACATTACAAACAACAGAACACTAACCCTAAAACTAACCTTAAACCTAACCCTACAGTTGTTTTGTTATGTAGAAAGCAATAATTAAGCGAAAGACATTGCAAAAAAAGTTCTAGCAATCAATCAATTAATAACTAAAAAGGAGGAATGATGATAATTTGTCCAAAAACAGCGATTTAAAAATAAAAAAAAAGGTTGTCGTTTACTAAATACAAAATTAAAAAGGCATGGAAAAAAAGTTATAGCAATCAATAAATTAATAACCAAAAAAAAATCAGCGATTTAAAAACCACACGGCCCCGTAAACCGTACATTGTATTGTTTTTGACTGCCAACAACGCCATCAAGTGGCCAAGCCTGATTACGTTATAAGTACCAGAATGAGTCAAAAATTTGCTTTTATTGACAATAATGGAGAGCCATTGTGTCTTATTTGTAAATTTACAATTGCAAACTACAAAATAAGCAATTTACAGTGACATTACAAAGTGAGTCACCCCCACTTTTCAACTCAATATCACACAATTCAAAATTATGAACAGAGAAACTTAAGTTATTGCAATCAGGTCTTCATAAGCAATGACTCCAGTCTTCTTTTAGTCATAAAAATGACAGCCAATGAAGCTAGTTTTTTGATAGCTTGGAGTATTGTTAATGCCAAATATCCATATGGAGAATTTATTAAAAGAAACTTGGAAGTAGTCAATGTTTTGGATCCAGATAGTACAAAACTGCATAAATTGAGTACATAAGTTCCTATTATGCCATACAACTGAGCACTATATTAGTGAAATTAGTAAAAATGTTGAAAATAGATTGTGTGATTTGAAAAATTGTACAGTACAGTATTCAGTTTAATTCTCAACAAATCTAGACATTCAGGATGTTCAGCAATTGGTTGTTTTTGTCCACTATGTATTCACAGATGTAAATGTGAAATGCTAGACCTACTAGCTCTTACCAAAACAACTTGCAATGTCGATGTCAAAAATGCATTTGATGAGATAATTAACAGGCTTGAATTACTTAGTGATAAAGTTGTAAGGGTTGTGGCTGACAGAACCCTTGCAATGATAGGGAAAAACCTAGGTCTTTTAAACAATGATCCTAAAATTCCACATTCTGTACCTCTTCATTGCATAATTCACAAGCATCTCATAACAAAGTGATTAAAATACAAAAATGTGTGGAAGATTGCTTTCAGATTATGAAAATTTAATTAAAACAAATGTCAAAACACACAGATGATTTATCCAATGATCTCTTATTATGGTCTAAGATGACTGTCAACTTACAATGTTTTAAGCTGCTTTGTGGAACTAAATCCTATCATAACATTTTTGAAAGGGGGAAAAAATATCCAGAATTAGAAAACGAAACTTGGTTTTCTGACTTAATGTTCCTCACAGATATTACTGAACATTTGCAAACTGTTAATTTGGCATTGTAAGAAAAGGAAAAAATGATTAATGATTTGTCACAAATTATATTTAGTTTTGAAGCTAAACTTTGGCTTTTTGTGCATGATCTTAAGTCCAGACTATTTAATCATTTTCTATGACTAAAAGAAAATGTAATTAATATCAAAGAAGAAAAATTAGATGAATATAAAGAAAAATTGTAAGGGTTGCAAGCAGATTTCAAACGGAGGTTTGAAAAGTTTTAAATCTACATTTGCATATTTTGTGAACCTATTTATTTGTGACATTATTGAAGATGGATTTCTAATTTCTGAAATATACTTGTCGAAAAAGCAACGGGGAAATTGGAGATTATTAAAGATGAAAAATGATCAGACATTGCAAATGCATCGCAAATTTAGTTCTCTAATTGAATTTTTGGAAACTCGTGCTGGAATCAAAATATCCACATTTAAAAAAAGCTTCTTGCCAGCTAATTTCAATTTTTGATATACCTGAAATATTGTTTACAATTGATCAATCAGCATGTCACAGAATTTCTGCAAACAGCTCTAATAAATCAAACACCAAATTCAAAGATTTGATCAAAGGTCTTCATTAAATGTTATACTTTTTATTGAATTTTTATTATATTTTATCTTTGTTATATTTTCTTATGTACTTTATACAGCATAACTTGTGAAGAAGAATATGGCACCATATTAATTAAATTTGCCTACTTTTGTGTACTTAAATAATATGGTATGGCTCTTGACAATATATGAAAAACCAGCATGTGGATCTCATTGACCTCACACATGCCCATCCCTGCTATAGAGCATGCAGATATATTGGATCTATGCAATATCAAATCTTCAGTCAATGTCTCATTTAAAGATTTAAAAAAATCCTAATAGACATCTACGATAAATTTTTCCAATTGCCAAAATTTTAACCATATTCCAAAACTTTAGGATTTCTCAGTCATGGTTGAAATTTCTGTTCAATTTTCTACTACATTTCCTACCAAAACATTCTTCATTAACTGGTTTAAATTAAATCTGGATCCCACTTGCATTTTATGTAATAATCATCCAGAAGATATGCTACACATCCTTCAAACCTATCCAGAGTTCTCATCCTTATGCAATTCAATATTTCATAAATGTATAATAAATTTCAAGCAATTGCTCAAAATAATAATTCTTTCAATTTTCAATGCCATTGTAATTATTTATACTCTTAAAACCATATGACTTGCTTTCTGTTCTATCATATTTTATAACAAAAAATATGTCCTTAAAAAATAATAAAAAATGGTTTGATACATACTTAAATGCTTTCAAAATCTTATTTAGAAAAAGTATCAACAAAATTTGACAGTATATTTTTCTAGTGTACATTATGTCAGCATTAAATAAAAAATGTCATTAACATCTAAAGCAGGCTTATACTTCCATGCAATTATATATAAAGTGTATAAATTTAAAATAAAATGTACTTCCATCTCTGTAAATGCTAAGTTTCATTCAAAGGCAAACAATTGTAGTAGTTAATATAAAGGGAATTCGAATATTGCATAAAATAAATAAGAGAACTCCAAAATAAAATAAATTTTTTACTTCTAACTAGTAATTATAAAATAAAAAAACCAAACAATTACATTAATCAGCACTATATGAATAGATATAAAGCTATATAATTTTTATTATTTTAGTATTTATCTGAATTATCACTATGAGCCCTAGAGGAATATAGAACTTATAACAATGACCGAGTAGCTCTGGAAACCAAATCAATCATCACTTTTCTGTATCTTCAGGGAGTAATAGGGATAAAGACAACTAATTCTCCTATTGCTCAACTAATCTGGTGATTAGTTACTTGTAATATTTAAGTCTTGTTATCTGAAGTAATTAGTCATTCCAGTGATTTTCCACATATACTTTTTGCTTCCCACATAATTTGTAAATAATAACTAAATGTTAACTGCACTATATTTCACTTCAAAGAACTTTTATTTTTCCAATTTCACCATTTATAGCTATCTGGAAAGTTCTTTTCCTTCTTGGAAATTCTGAAAGACTACTTGGTCATTGTCCTTCTGATAGCTCAGGGCCTATATCTTCTGGTAATGTAGTTTCTTCTATTGCACTTGAAAGATCTTTATTATTTCCAGTGATTTAAAGAATCGGATGTTATTTACTAGTAGTTTGTCTAATTTCTCTGGATGTGTTTTGTGAGATGACAACAGTATAGTCCAAAAACGGTTTGAATGCGCTACTTGGATGGAAATAATTTTGGTCTGTGTTTATTCTATCCCTCTTCCAAAGATTGTTCTATATCCAAACTTTTCATCCAAATGAGTAGATATATCCTTTTTCTGAGGGTAGTTGAAAATTTTCTCCAGGAACCATCTGAATATTTTATTATGTAGTTTCCATTCCATGAGCTCTACGAGTGATTTGCCTGTAACTGTAGGTTATATTGATATAGTAAAGCCACATTTGTCTTCTTGCATATTGACTATATTTAGTTAAGAGTTTGTTTTGGCTGTTGTATTACCTTTTCTGCTATTTTTATTTCATTCCGAATGATATAGTGGAGTTTGAATATGCTGAGCTTCCTATTCAGTTAAAACCTTCTCAAACTCGGAAGTAAATCCTGTATCATTATCACACACAAAGAATTCAGATGATCTATAAAGGGAGAATTTTTTTTTTTCAACAGCTTGATCATTTCTAAACTCATATTTTTGCAGATTTATAGTCAAACCATTTAATGACTAATACTTTCTGCAACTTTTAGTATAATATTCTATGTCTGACAATACCAGACCACCACATGTAACTGAAAGTGCTTTTTGCTCTCACGATGTTAGGATGATCATTGTGCAGAATACCCTTGAGATGATATTATCAGCAGCTAAAATGTATACTTTACTTTTTGACAAGTTATTACATAAATTTCATAAAGATGTATGAATATTTCTAGTTTATTGTTGGAACAACCATTATTTATCCATTATTGTAGTATCTGGTGTGCAGGATCAGCTTTTGGCCATGTCTGATTATGCGGTTGTACCTGATATCTGCAAGAAGACATCTGCATGTTTTATATGATTGGCCAATTTAATTTCTAATTCATATTTGTATCCAGATAATCTATTATACCAGTGTATCATTCATGGACTTCAAGTGCTCAGCGCCATCTTTACTATTAAAGAATATTTCGACAATGAGCCATCTGTTATTACATTGAATGGGTGATCGTACAGATATTGATGGAATTTTTTAATAGCACAAAAAATAGTTAGCACTTTTTTATCTGACTTAATTTTTTCAGATTTTGACAATGTTTTTGACTTGTAAGGTATTGAATGATCATCATTATTGGTAGATGTGCCTAAGAACAGCTCCAATTCCATATTCTGATGTGTTAGTTGTTAAAATTATACTTAAGTTAATATCAAAATAAAATAATTGTCAGATTGGTATTAACAGATCTTTGACATTTTGAAATGCTTCTTTCCTCTTTCTACAATTTGGCTCAAGTCTAGCATTTTTCCTTATGAAATAGAAATATATAGACATGTCATATAGGCTTTTCCCTTGAAGAAACTTTTGAAGAAGCTTTTAAGTCCAAGAGTTACCTACTTAGTATTTCTTGGTCTCTGTTTTTCTGGGTCAGGCCTCTGAAATAATAAGGCCTAGGAATTTTATACTTTAGTGTGCCATATACATTTATCAGTTTTATGTACATATCTTTTTAATTCTCTTTTAAAGTAACTTCTTCCCAATTAAGTTATTAACATGTCATCAAAATATGAGGTAACTCTATCTATTCTTAACAGCTTGTTAAATTTTGCTTGGAAAAATGTTTGGGATTATAATTACTCTGAAAGGAAGATGATTGTGTAAAATAACTCTTTTAATAATTAATAAAACAAGAAACAAATTGTGTAACTTGCCTTTTAGCTTGTATTAAAATGTTCACTAGAAGGAGCTTACCAATAACTCCAAACAAGCTATAATTTATAAGCTTGTATTGGTAGACTCCCTCTAGTGAACATTTTAATACAAGTTAAAAAGCAAGTTACACAATTTGTTTCTTGTTTTATTAATTATTATAGTATATCCTTGAAGGCTTTTGTGATGCTATATTGTTTTAGCTATTAATATATGGTGAAACTGAACTGAGTTCAGACCCATATAGCTATCTGGTTTGTAAGGCTGGATTTGAAGACATATCAAATAAGTGCTGACTTTTGAGTTGGTATTTTAGACCTAGTGTCTGGAATCCTAACTACTAACTGAGGTGAGCCACAAGCTTGAAACCAATTGGTCTGGGGATAAGGACTTTCCGATACCTTCTCTTTCGGCCCTTATAAATTAAAGCTAGTTTGTAGCTATTGGTAAGCTCCCTCTAGTGAATAACTCTTTAAGTATAAAGCTGCATTAAGAACTAATTTTTCAAAAAATTTAGTACCTTCTAATCCAGCTAGCATCTCTCTTACATTGGGGACTGGACAGATTTTTTAATATAGCTTCACTGATAGTGAAATTGATAATCACCATATATTCTGATTTTCCCGTTAGGTTTCAGAATGATAATTATAAGAGTAGCCCATTCTGCAATTTTCTACAGACATTAATATTCCTTTTTTAACAAAGGCGCAAATAGTACCTTACATGCTTTATACTGTTGGCATTTTGCATTTTGTGCAGATCAGTAATGATTGGGTCTGTTTTTACCAAGCAAATATTTATGTCTAAAGGTTTAACCATTCGTGGCTGTTGTATTGTTTAACTATCCCTACTATTTTTATAGTTTTGCCATTTGCATCTGTTAGCCTTCATATCTTGTTTTCATTATTTTGGGGCAACTTTCAATTTCTTTGGATAATGATTTCCAACCTGTGATATAACAGATATCCCAGCCCCACTATCACTGCCCACTGCAACAGGTTTATTGCAGATTCTATTCATTTTGCTTATTCCCATATTGGTTTTATTTTGGAGATTTACTTTTGGGAAATTTTTATTTTTGTCCGTTTTATTTTTAATACAGCAAACTTTTATTAATGGCCTATTTTGCCATAACTTTTGCATTTTACTCCTTTCTATTTGCTGTCTATATTTAAATAATCTGGATTCTTATAGCAATAGCTTTCAATTTTTTTTTTGATAAATTTCAGATGTGGATGTATGAGTGATTGTTGTTTGCTTATTAACATCACCAGTACAAAATTTAAGAAATTCTCTAGTGTTTTAATACCAGTTCATATGCAATGCTTTTTTTTATTGCTTTGGAATACCTAAGGTCGGGGATTGACAAGAGTAATTGTTCTAAATTTACATCAGACCTATCCCATGAGAATTGATCTATAGCTTCTTCAAGATATTGACTTTATAATCATTTACCTATTAATTCTTCTAAGACTATATCATAGACATTGCAACTTCCCCCCTCCCCTCTCTAGACATCTTTTATGTAAATGTAAATGAGTTATATGTTCAGAAGATTAAAGTAATCTGAAATTTTTTTTAAATAATTCTTCATAAGAAATATTTTCAGGCTCATAAGATTCACAAAGTTTATTTGCAATTTCTATAATCTCGGATCTGCAAATAAAAGTAAATTGGCAACTTCAGTAACATTGTCTTTTGTAACTTGACAATAAAATATTTATTTAAATATATATTTGCCACTTTGCAGCACTCTTAACATCAAACTCACTTAGCTACATTGGGTTATGGCCATTTTTTAGTACAATATCTATTTATATACTTCCTGATTATTATTATTATTATTGATTGAGATTATAAACTCTGGAGAACAATTGTTATGTTTAGTTTAAAGCCGAATAATTATGGTAGGTAACATAAAGGAGTTAGAGTAAATACCAAAACTCCAATATAAAATAAAATGATTTTTACTTATTTCTAACTTGTCGTTATAAAATAATAAATGGTACATTAGCAATAATCAGCCATATGTTAATGGAAAATAAGCATATTGACAGTACTTATCTGAATTACCATTAAAAGCATATAGAACTTAGAATAAAGATTGTCTAGGTTGTAAACCAATCTCCCGTATCCCCTTTCTAAAACTTCAGCAGAGATAAACTGGGTAAAACCAACTAAACTTTCTACTGTTTTGCTGGTCTGTGGTTGATTCACTTTTACTATTTATATTTAAGTCTCACTCTACAAAGTGATTATTCGTTCACATGGAGGTTTTCCATTATTATACACTGCAATAAAATATAATTTCAAATCCTTCTTCATCTGGCTTGAAGCACCAACAACTTTTGTCTGTGTTTTCATATCGAGGATAACTTAAATTTATTCTCCTGAAGATATGTTAATACTTTTATATAAATTATGAATAAAATTTATAAAAAATTGATTCCAATATTATTTTGTTTAATTTGTCATTGATTTCTAATATATATACAAAATTTGAAAGAAATCCATTTGATAAAAATTACAAAATTTACCCTAAAAAGAGTTTCCAAGTTAGGTAAAAGCTTTTCAACAATTATATATAAAAATTATTATCTCCTATAACAAAGGCAGAAGACTAATTAAAATATAAAATAGGTTTGACTTTATTTAACAATAAGTTACAAATCCTTAGATTGAGTATAAATTAGTGAGAAACCCAGAGAGCAATTTAAAAATGACAGTCACTTTTAAAATTAAAAATCACTTTAAATTGAGTATACAGCGTGCCTGAAGAACATCTAATTTAAAATATAGATTTTGTATCTGTAATTGCATGCTTAAATGGAATATTTATGAATAAAAATGGATTCTGATTAATAATTTGAAAACTAATTCATTAGCAAATGAAAAAAAAAATTACTAAACAAACAGTATTACTAAAACACGAGAAATACTAAGCTGTCAAATTGAAATAATGCAATGATGTAAATCAAATAGGCTAAATAGGATATTGTAAAACATATCTTCAAACCAAATGAAGTATAATGAAGAAAAATTTTCTGAATTTACTTTTACATGCAATACAACAGGTACAAAATCTTTACAAAAAATTAATTCTGGATATAAATTATAGCATAGTTTATGATGCAAATAAAATACAGTATCTAAAATATCATAGGAATGTTTGGCTTAAATTCTCACATTCAGCAAATCATTATGTCTTATTAACAAAACCTTCTTTGTACATTTCTATTAATATACAATCAACAACAAAAACATAAAAATAATCCTTTTCCTTATTCTGAAACATATTAATCTTTCTGAAAAAATAATTAGAAAGTGTTAACTGTCATTTAAAAAAAAAAAAATTAGAATTGAAAAAAAAAAAAAACCCTTTCCACATAGAGATATTCATTTACAGGCTACACAACAATTTAAATAAAGTCTTATACACTGTATTATGCACTCTCATGACAGATACGAGTGAAGTAGAAAAAAAATATGGTATTAAATACATTTTCACAAAAATTAGAAAAGTATACACAATTATATATACACACATATTCATTTATACATATATATATATAAATTATTCATCCCATACAAAGCTTTTATAATTCTGTTACTATAGAAACCATATTTAAACGATTCAAGTATTAACAACATACTTCAAAAATTTCTATTTGTATTTTGCAGAACATCAGTTAGGAGAACAATGAAATATTCTATGACTTTTGGAAATAAAATCATTAATTACTGAATAGATAAATTTTAGATAAAAATTGTAGTTTACTTATCAAAAACAAAATTTTTTGAACTGTATGGTTAAATAACACTAGCTTCCATAGAAACAAAATTGAAACATTATAAGAGTAATTAATTTATGGGCACCTTCATTATATATATATTCATGTTTTATACACACACAGACTCTGCCAGACAGTTATAATTGGAATGTGTACAATGTTTCAAATAAGAGTACAAATAATGTTACTGACTGACAGATTAACCACTTTTTTATTTTCTGAACCAAAATTGGTTTATTCAAATTTCTGAAATTATTTTCTTTTAATAAAGTCATTCGAGGAAAAAAAAATAGAATTTTTTAAATAAAAAGCTTGATTATTTGCTCAAAGGGCACAGAATCCATTCAAAACAAATCTCTCTCACCATATACTGTCATAAAACTGGAGAAATACAAAATTCTTTCAATTTGTTATAATTAATTGACCATCATAAAAATAATATGATTAGCAGGGAAAAAATGATATTATGATAAAAGTAAAAAAAATCCGTACAACTCATGTCAATCAGTTTTTGAATTTATCTTCACATTCAAAATTATGTCTTCTGGAAAAAAATTTACATCATTAATATTACCATCTAACTTACATACACACATATCTGCTACTTTAATCACGTGATTAACCTCCCAACAGAACTAAATCGGAAAGACCAGCATTTGTTACAGTTTACATTATACAAAACACTTTGTGATTATTCGTTAGAATTAGCTGGCAAATTTTATTATTTACTTTTTTTTGACACATTTCTGCAATAAAGTACATGTGATACAAAATATTCTGCTAACAGAGTAAACGCTGAATGCAGCAGCTAGGTAAGTTCATTTTCTTTAAAAGGTAAAGGTAAATCACCCTAACACTATACAAAGACACAAAATACACTATTTCATAAATACTTTTTTTTTTTCCAAAAATTAAATGTTTGAATAATTCAGTAGTTTATTTATGTCAACAAAATAATATTGGTCATTTAAAAAAAAAATAAAGTTAGTAATATCACAGTCATGCTTCACTGCAGTATTCTACAACAATATTTACCTCATAAAATGGTGCAGCAAATATGAAAAAAAAAAAAAATGTACAGGGACCAAAAATAAAATTAGTGGTAAAAATTACACAGTTTCATTGAGTATGTAAAAACCTGAATAAGATTACTATATAAATTAAATAAAGTTGCCAAGAAAAAAGACGGCACCAGATGAAGTTTGGCTAACAAATTGTACTTACATTTTCCTCAATTTTTCTTGGTTGTACAGTTAAATTCTTATTTCACAATATTTCCTTCTCAATTTATTACTCCCAAACTTTTTTAAATGGAAGAATCTTAAATATTTATCCTTACCATCATATACAAAAATCTCTTGGCCATTTTAGCACCTTCCATATACAACATTTTTCTATCTAAAAACTTATTTTCTAAAAAATATACACTGTATTTTTAAAATAATAGTTTTACAAAAAAAAAAAAACTCCAACAATGTCTAACAGATATGGCAACATTTAAAATTTCAATATGTATTGTTTCTAAACATTTCAATAGCAGTTTAAAAAACAAAATGGTGACAAAAATGTAGCCAACATCAATGCAAGTCTTTGGTATCTGGCAGATTAATTATTGTTATTGCATCATACTACAGTTTCAATCTCTTTCATCTCATGAGGTTCTTCTTCCAATACTGTATCTAAATTTGACTCCTGGGGTTGAATTTCTTCAACTGCTTGTGCGTTTTCTACATTACCATCATCAATATTGTCAATAGAAAAGTCTGTAGGAGGCATGTGACCACAACATCGCAAACATGGAATAAAGCAAGTAATAATACCAGAAACAACCATCAAGGCCCCGGCAGCAAAAAATGGCAAATTGTAAGACCTTGTTGCATCAAATAAAAAACCTACATTAAAAAACAAAACAGTTAATAAAATTAAAAAATGTGTACCATATTATATATGTATGTGTGTCTCTCTGTGTGAAATATTAGATGTTATATTTCCTCATTTTGTTTAAATATAGAGAAGTATTTTGGTAAAATGTTAATGTTAAAATTTACGTTTTCTCAGTTACACTTGATTAGTCTTATGTCATCACTAACTTCACTAAATAGCATGTCATCACTAACTTCACTAAATAGCAGTATTTTTTCTGATATCAGAGTTAACAGTATTCAATAATAAGTGTACATGTGTGCACGATAAAAGATCAAGCAATCTTTATACAGTACAATGCTGATAAAAAGATTCAAATTTAATTGGAGTTTGAGGAGAATCTGATTAAAAAAATGATTTTAAAATTTTCATATAATAAATTAATATACTTTGTATAATTTTGCAAAAGATATATCTAAGAATAGTGTTGGTGAAATTTTATAATGAAGATTAAAAAAGAATCTAGAGCTGACTGTTAACAATTTGAGAAATTGTTGATTCTATATCCATTCAGCTCAAGAAAAACAAGTAGCAAATAAATATGCTGAAAGATAAGATGGTAGTCAACTCAATTTGGATCATGAGCAATGCAGATATATGAAGATGATGCTCAAAAGCTTCAATGGAATAAGTTTCTACTCATTCCGAAGGAATTAAAAAACAAACAAAAAAAAAAAAATCTCAAGTAAAGAAGCTTACCAACAGTGGACTAAGAATACTGGTAATGAGAAATAAATTGATCTTAAAAAAAGCTATAGAGCAAGCTTATAAATAAAAAGAAAATAATAATTAAACATTTTTTTTTTAAAAAAAAAACAATAATAAAATTAGAGCAGAAAAGTTTAATTTCTCCCAGAGGTGTCTGTTTAAGGAACCATAAAACTTATATTATTTTTTTAATTAAAAAATTGAATTCCTTTGTCTGGTGAGACCATAATGTAAGTTACAAAGGGTAATGGATGTAATAGAAAGATTGCTTTAGCATATTACAAGTGCATAATGACTGAACTAAACAAAGTCAAATACTTAATAAATTTTAAAAAACAGAATTCCCAGAAATTTTTAGTAATGACAAAAATGTTATAATGGATCCGTAGCATATTTAGATAGTTAAAAATTGCAAAGCAATAAATTGTCATTCTAGACCATTACCATTTGGTCTTTATACTAAAGTATCTGAGGAATTACAACATAAGTGAATAAAATTCTAGAATCAATTGTGATAAGATAATAATGATCACACCCACTCTCAAAACAATAAAATAAAAATTTACATAATCAGGATGCATTTGAACATTGCATTTTTCAGATAACTATCCATTCTTATCAATTAAAATAAGATATGTCTACATCATGTAGTAGATATATATTTTCAAAAAATTATATTTAGCACAAATACTTCCAGTTTATCAGTGAGGGTTAATAATACTATTTCAACTCTAAAACAACCCATCAATGTAGACTTTTAATAAAAAAGTATTGAGTCAACTTAAAGCTATTGGCATCAAAATCAGCTATAATAAAAATAATTTAGAATCAGAAGAATTCTAATTCATCCATGCATTCTGGAAATCATTATTATGGATGTGCATCTGCACTAGAAATGACAGAACTTCCTTATCATCTGCTTTATAGTCGCCAGTATAGTTTGGAGTTCAAAATCAGAGTTCTTTGAAGCAACTAAAAAAAAATATCATCTAATGTACTGCTATATGATCTTGAAAAGCCACTTATGCTTCATTAATTGGCAGCAGTGTCATTTATATCTTGCAGAACTGAATCACATCGCAATCAAAAAGCTTAACAAATCGAAGCTCACAAAAAATTAGTGAAAAACCATGCTTGAATTGATAAAAAAAAATTATTAGCTTTAACATTATGAAGTTTTTATACGTATTTTTCCATGTCATATTTATCCCTGCAAACCGACATAAATCATTATTCAACATTTTTCAGTGGGCAAAGGATTTTCTCTTAATATCTATTTGCATGCTTGATGTAGTTAAAATGGATTTTCAGTAGATGGCCAAAAAACCCCATAACAAATTCCATGATTTCTTCTATAAATATAAAAGCAAACTAGAGACTGAAAGGAAATGCATCGTATTAGATATTAAGAGTGGATATATTAAGAGTGGATATCCTAACAAAAACTATAATAAAATATTGAACTAAATTCACATATGGTAATCCAGGAATTTAAAAAATAAAATATATTAGCTATATAAATTCTGATATCGAATCTGAAGTATACTAATACCCAATGTCCGACAATAAAGGCATGCAGTCACTGACATGCAATTGTTTATGGCTTGAAGTGTTATCATTCATTATTTCTTGCTATCCACTAAAATCTCAAAAAAATAATTTGTTAGTCATGGTACTTCTAAACCAGTTGGGACAGATAACCAAACTTTATTTATATCAGCTGAGTTTAATGATCAATTTCTTATTTTAATGCCGAAAGTACAATATACAAAGAAGGATGTCACAATACTTCAGGCAGCTATATAGCCCTCTGACTAGAATTCTAATGGCCTATAGCACGATTCCTAATAATACCATGAGTAAAATAACAGTTGAAGAAATACAAGTACTTCATTGTGAACAAACCTGTTACATAATAAATTAAATCAAGCAAAAAAAAAACAATTTCTCAAATCAGTTTGTAAATGACAAACTGTGACTCATATACAATGATTGTAACATTAAAAAAATTCCTGTCATCATTAAAGGATTAAAAAACGTTGCATACAAACTAATAAAGGTTTTAAACCTTAAAACATCACATGATCACTATCTTCCATGCTTGCTCATAAATGTTGTTATAATAGGCAAAACTCTCTCCATACAGTAGTGCCACTCTAAGCAAGACAGAGTAATCAATGGATGCCAGAAGGCTTGTGCATAAAATCCCTATCTAGTGCCTACTCATCCAATATCCCCAAACTAGTTTCTGGCATATGTCTATTTGAGCTATTGAGCTTAGATCGAAAATATCTGTGTGTTTTCCAATTTTATTCTCATGGTTTAGTAGTTATGTAGAGTTAAAAGGTGGCTGCTGGAGGATTGCATTAGATCCTAAGATCTAGGTGCAGTGCTCTCAGATCCAAGGCTCCTCACCGATGAAGGCCATAAGCCAGAAACTAGTTTGGGGATATTGAATGAGTAGGCAATAGATAGGGATTTTATGCACAAGCCTTCTGGCATCCATTGATTACTCTGTCTTGCTTAGAGTGGCACTACTGTATGGAGAGAGCTTTGCCTATTATACTAATAAAGGTATCTCAGTCTACCAACACAGAAAGCAATTGAGGGAAATTAATCCAGATAACAGTACGAAATTAAGCACATATAAATAAAATAAAAAAATTATGCAAGATATTAGAATGTGAAAATAATTTTAGAAAATATTGCAAGTATCAGAATCTACCAAAATTAAATATTCGTTAGAATTCTCTGTGAAAGATAGTTTCATCTAGATGAAGAAATATGGCAATCTAGCTATTTGTGATCTAATTAACCAATCACATAGCTTGAAAATAATATTAGTATTGCTAACCACTTTCTTTAACTAATAGTGAAACTCCCACAACCAATCACTATCTTCTGCAATTTCTTCAATCTGTGTCTATTAAATACAATTAAATTAATAATCAATAGGTTATCATACCTTGCTTTGCAATTAGATTAATCTAATAAAGGATTATCAACATGAATAACAAACTCCTCTGTTATCAAAAACTCATATTTCAATAGCAAGATCATCTTCATAGGGTCACAATCCAATAATCAATCACTAGCCAATAACTCTAATAACTAAGGATTGTATAATTTGGCTAATTTGGGTTTTTTTTTCATTTACCTAACATGATTTTAGATTCTTAATTAATTAATATGAAAGTCTTTTTGATAGTCTCTTATAATTCCAAAATGACATGAAAATGTTAAAAGGCTATCAACTGAATATTAAGATTCTAAGGGACAAACTATATCACATGATCACTATCTCTTATATTAGCACATAATTGTTATTAAACAAGGCAAAACTCTCCATACAGTAGTGCCACCCTGTGCCAACCAGAGTAATCAATGGATGCCACAAGTCTTCTGGTATCCATTGATTACTCTGGTTGGCACTACTACTGTATGGAGAGTTTTACCTTGTTTCTTAACTATATATTCGTAAAGATTAGTATATTCCTACAGTTATAATTAATTAACTCCATTGCTGATTACTCTTCTTGGTTTATATTACATATATATAATGCAGAGACTAAAATTATTATATATATCAGCAATTGGGTTATTTGCTTAGAATTTTTTTTTTTTTCAATAATATTAAGTTTTCAAGATTAATATTTCAACAAATATTTATTATCTACTAAATATTAGTAATTACAATTTGTTTAATTGTAGAATTACCTTTTGCAATATGTCAAAATATTGAAATGATTAATATTTATGTCATTACTATTTCTATTACTAAATTACTAATAGAGTAGCTATGACACTAAATTAGTTAGACTAGTCCCGACAAATAAGAGTTAAAATTCAGTCTTATATATGTAAGTGCTAATTACACACATGTACTACATACACCAAAGCTATACTGAAGATATTACCTAATGAAAAAAAACTAACTAAGACAAATAATTTTCACTATTATTTCGATGAAGCAAACCAATGGACAATATATTCTCCAAATTTCAGTTCATAAATTCATGCTATAATGTAATATGAATGACAATTCACTAATAACATTATCTTGTATTTTTTTAAATATACAATTATGTCATATGTCTCCATTAGTTTGTATTATTTTTTTTACTACAGATAACTGTAAATGAATAACACTTTTTTACAATATATATATATATTCACATAATATGATAAAAAAATAATAAGAAAAAATATTATAAAACAAACCTGCTAATGGTGAGCCAACGATTGACGCAGCACCTCTAAAAAGAATTAATATTCCAAATGCATTAGTGAGTGCCTCTAAGCCTAAACAGTCAACTAAGATAATAGATGTTAATGCAATGTATGCAGCTAAAAAAAAAAAAAAAAAAATTATATAATAACTATATATCTCAAAATAAGTTATCTAAATTCATATGATTTTAAAAAAATTACAATAACTTTCATTATCAATTTGATAATGTTATAATACTCAATGTTCAAGATTCATTAGTTACAATGAATATCTTATATTGTCTAAATGATATAGTATAATTGTATAGTCAAACTTTCATTATTGATAAACATAATAAAAGTCCCTATCCTGTATTGAGGTTTGAGAGTTCCCTCTATAGTCAAAAACAACATTGTTTGGCTATTATACAAACATTTAAGGCGCATTTGAAAAAGGTTAAAAGCCTTTCTCTTTCTAATAATATTTATAAATTATGCCTATATATATATATGGATATAAAAATATATTTATTATTGTATTATGAAAATGAAAGATTAGTTTTGAGACTTTGCATAGCTGATGACATAGGAACTTCCAAAATTAAACCCTTATGTGCAATAATAAACTGAAACACAATGATCCATTAGAGGGAAGCATGAAGAAATAAAAGATGATAAAAATTGTATTTGTCTATATATTATTTATATGTATAATCAATTATATAATTTAATATATCAAAAAATAGTAATAAAATGCAAAGTCTACTAAAAGAAAATATCAAAAAATTTATACTTAAAGAAAAAAAAAAACAATAAAAAATTAATTTTTACTACTAATCTAAATAAAAAAAAGATTGATTTTACATCAAAAGAAAACCCATCAGCTTATTTAAAATATACAAATCTCATTAGACACCATAAATTATAAGTATTGTAAGTTAATCAACCCAAGTACAAAGTTAGTTTTTTAATTTCATATGTATAACTTTGTTAATACAAAAATCATCTTATATTAAAATTACAAACCATTTTCTCAAGTTTATTAAAAGTACAAAATTATCTAAAATGACATTATAGGCAGTTTTGTGTTGGTTTGATTTCTACTATAAGTTTATATCTAGACTAAAAATGATATGATCTATAACTTAATAAATAACAGGTAATAATCATTAATATACTTATCTATAGATGATCGATCAAATAAGTGTATTCAAAAAATGTGATACTTACTAAATTGAATTATAATTTAACATAGATAATAATGAAGATATTTGAAATGATCAACTGAAGACAGAAATATAATTTGAGATTAAATTTACATTTTCAAATGGATTTATCCCTCATCTTTTAAATGTATAGAAATAAAGTTTTCTGTTATCCTTTATATATTTGAAATGAAGTATGTATATGTTATAAAAAAAAATTGTCATTGTGTACTAATATTATTTTATATTTAAAAAAACGTAACATTATTTTATTCAATTTAATATTATTATAATCTTTAGGATTTTATCTAATTAATCAAAATTTATTCAATCAACTCAGCAATATTAGCAATTGAAAATGTATTTGTTTTCATAACAGTTATCTTTTAAAAATTATTATTTTTTTTATGCTAAAAATTAAAAAATGGCATATTATTTGTTCAAACAAACTTTGAATTGAATTTTAATTATATAAAGTTACCCCGTTTATGAGAATTAAAAAATGAAAATAGCTTTATCAACCTCATATCTCTTGCTCAAATTGAACAGACACAGTAATGTCTATAGTGTTGACATTCCAGTTCTAACTTTTATCCATATAGTGTTTCAACAATGTGAATCATCAATTTTCTTCTTAGTAATGTTTGCAAATATCTAAAGCTAAAAACGTTGCAAGCTACTTATTCATGTTTTATATCAAATTATGGTAATTGGAGATATAGTTTCTTTTTTAATAACAATTTTAATTAAAGATATTTTTTAAAAACTATATATAATGAAAGAAAAAATGTCTGCTAAGATAGAAAACTTCTACAATAATTTAATGAATACATTTAGACATGTATAATTTCACTTTTTATATTTTTTTATCATTTAATTATATAAATATCATTATGCACAACTTTTAATTATTTAATTTAATTTTATTGAAATAATTACAAATTATTGATTACATTTTTAAATATTAGTTTGTAAGAAATAGGCCAAATAAAGATATGAGCAATATATTTGTATTTAGTTTTAATGTACACATATATTTATTAACATATGTCTACAAATAGATCAAATTCAGGTACAATCTTATTTTGATTTTTTTCCTTAGCAAAGTTATCATTAAAATAAATATCTGAAAACAGATTATATCAAAAATAATATTTATTTCGTTAAAAAAAACAACAACCTCTAAACAGAGTTCTAGGTTTTGGATTCTATTGGTTATTTGAAAGAAATATCTTTTTCACAAAAGATTATTAATTAATAACGACTTATAGGTATTTCTGCACTCCATTCTTTTCATTTGGATAAATTAGATGTAGTTTAATTTTAAAACATTAAAATTATTATAACTTTAAACCAAACATATCAAACCATACAATTTGTGAATAAATTTTTTATTTTTGATAATTATTATATTTTATTAGTTTTAATGGTTTTTTTAATGGTATGTTAGCTTTATGAAGCATTCATTTAATATATATATATCATCATCATCAACCATTATCAATCCACTACAGGATGAAGGTCTCTCCAAGTTCAATCCATCTCCTCTGATCTTTAACTTCTCTTCTCCACATCACCCCTGCACCCTTTCTTATTTCATCCATCCATCTCACATGTGGTATCTTTCTGGGTCGTTTACAATCTCTTGGAATCCAGTTTAAGATTTCAGTTATCCATCTATTATCATCTCTTCTAGCAATATGTCCAGCCCAACTTTACTTCAGTCTTTTAATTTTTTCAATGAGGTCAGTAACACCTGTTTGTTCTCTTACCCATACATTGCGTTTTCGATCTCTTCTTGTTACTCCCAACATGCATCTCTCCATACTTCTTTGAGTGGTCTGAAGTCTCTGGATTGCTTTTCTATTAAGTGTCCAAGTCTCAAATCCATAAGTAAGAACTGGTAAAACACATTTATTAAAAACTTTCCTTTTCAAACACATAGGCATTTTTCCTTTATCAAGTTGTGAAAAATTACATATTCAAGAGAAGAACAAAAACTAAATGTGATCTAGATAGAAATGAAGAAATAAATATTGTATGTCTTCAAATAAAATGATAATACTGCTATTTTACAAAGAAATATTTGAATTTGGTATAATTTTCATTATATAATCTCTTAGCATCATATAATAAATATATCATGTATTGAGATCTTCACTTAAGTAAATTTACAATTTATTTGTTTGGATATTACTTCCCAATACATTTAAAAGCAATTAACAAAAGAAAAATATTATTTACAAATTTCTTTACTTGACCCCCCCAAGTTTAAAAAAAACTGTTAAAAAATCTTCACAAATCATAATAATTAAATTATATTAAATATACATTTGTATATTATTTTTGGGTTAAAATATCTTAAATAATTAACTATATATTGCTGCTTGTAAGCATTCACTATATTGACAGACTGAAAGGTTTTATGTTATCTGCTATAAATAAAATTTGTTTAAAAAAAACAACAATCATCTAGTATTAATACAAAAATCTATTATTCTTTACATATACATACATATTACGGTGCAAAGTTAATATAGTACAGGAGTAATGGAAATATAGAGATGTTCCAGAATATTGGGTGAAATGTATGAGGAAAATAAAAAAGGATGTGAATAGAATGGGTGAATCAATTTTGACTGAGAAAAGTTAATAAATCCTATGTAAATATTAAAATAGTTTATTAAACTTAGACATATAGTTCTTTTTCATGAATATTTGTGTGCAACATAATTCAAAACACACCACTGACTTTTTTTATTTAGTATTACTATTGTCGGTATTATTTATGTAATAAAAGTGATAGAATAAAATAGTTTTTAAAAATAAAATAGAATATCTAATTAGTATAAAGATTAATCTAATCTCCAATGTCGTGATACAAAATTTAACATTCATTTCAATTTTAGTTTATGTGTTTTTATAAATATATGGTTGAAGATACCAGCCGCTGTCTAATAATACATAAATATACGAGTTAATATGTGTTAATAATTACTTTATATAATTACTAATACATTAACCAAATTTATTATTATTAGTGTGTATGAATTAGATTTACAATACGTTATTTTATATCAAATATAACAATTATACATATTATTTCAGTTTAACTTTATAATTTTCTTTCAAAATATCAAACTTCATTAAAAAACTTGATGTCTATTTTGTCTTAGTATTATATACTATTTTGTATATTTTAGTTTCAGTTAAGTATAATTTATCAATATTAAGATTTCAGATGGTCTTTTATGAGAATTTTAAAATGGTTTAAGTCTTGTTATTGTCTCATATAAATGTTACTTGATGAACTTAATAAAGTAAATAGTTAAATAAAAATCAGTGTCCTTCATTAACATCATCTGTTTTTCATTTTTGATACAATATTAATTAATCAAATGCCTCATAAATATATAATATATTAATGCTATTTTATTTATGCTTTCTATAAAAAAAGTATGGAAATTTAAAGACATTTATATGGCAACATTTGATGAAAATCAACTAATTTCATGCAGGACATGTGTTTCTGCCAATCAAATCTGATATTGTCAGCCGCTTAGGTGAACATTTAAAATCAAATCAAACATAGCAAGTTAATTTATTTAAGCAGATTCACAACATTCAATCTGGGATTAAAATTTGAATGTGAATTTTAGCAATAATTTAACTAAAGCCTATTTTGTACAGACTAATCTTGTCAGAGAGCTTATGATCAAACTCATTTTTAAGTAATCTTGCTTTCAAATAAATATTTAAATATATAAATATTGATTAAACACTATATAAATATTCAACAAATATAATTATTTTACTTACACTATCTATAGAAATTTATGTTCTCTTTTAACTACTGACATTTGATGAAAATCTATTAACTTATTACAGAATCACTAAAATTTACATTCAAATTTTAACATTCAATCACATGTGGCAAATCCATTTAAGTAAAAATTGAATTCTATATTTGATGTAACTCCAATTAGTCTTCCAAATATGATTGAGAGAAAAATGTTCTGCTAGAGATTAGTTGGTTTTTCATCAAATGTCAAACATAAATTTCTATATAGAGGGAGTAATTATAAATTTATTAAACGCACATTGATTACGTAATAATATTTACAGAGGCTGTAACTTCGAGAATATGCATGTAAAATGCGATAGTAGGGACATCTACAGGTGTTTAACCACAAGCTTATGCTATGGAAGAAAAGAGGGGAACCCTTCTTTACTTCAACCTACTTTCTATTTAAATAGGTGAAGCTGAAGCGGTTAGATCTGCGAGTGTGAAGCTATCCAATACTTCACTGATTAAGTCCACATGTACACAGGTGTAAGTAAAGTAAGATAAAACTACTTTTAAATAGCTCACTTCATAAAAAAAAAAACTTCCTCATCATCTGTCTGCAGAGAAACTGTGAAGAAGAAACAATACCAATCAGAATAATAAGGTGCTTAGCAGTGATGGTTTAAAATTTTCCTTTCTTGTTTTATTTTCTAATTAAGAATAATTAGATATATATTTATTGATCTATAATTAAAGGGTTAGCTGAGTTTTTTTATCTGAAAGAAAATAAATTTGCTTAAAACCTGAAAAAATTTCTTGATTTGATAAGGTGAAAAGTAGTTTTCCTAACCACTATGTCATGAGATATTTCATATATATATATATATAATTCAGTCAACTTTGCAGATTAATCTATGCATTGTATAGGATATCAAGTTGAGCATGTGACTTGCTTCTGATATGTAATATAAATTATATCACAGATAATAAATAGACTTACTATAAGAAATGTAATATTTTCATTTGAATACTTTTAAAAAATAAGTGCGACACAAATTATATTTTTGTGCGACAACAATGGAATTTACTGTCATATTTTTATAGATAAAAATATTATAGAAGTCATTAAGAAAAATCCCAGAAATATAAAACGTAAGAAAATATAAAAAAATCTAAGAACAAATACTATTAATTTAACTTTAAATAAAAAGAGGTAAAATTAGAAAATAATTTGACATTAACATGTGACAGCTAAGATGGAATCATCAGTATAAAAATTTATCTGCTTCACCTAACATACCAGACAATCTATTTAATTCAGAAGAGGTTTAATGTAAACTGGAAGATTAAGAGGAAACATTACACAATATATTTAATTTATTAATATGTTTTATTATAGCAAAACAGTTCTGACGCATTTTTACACAATTTGCATCCTTATAAATTAATGTATAATGACATGATTACCGTTCTCATTCTTAATATATATATGGAAAGAGCATTCAAATAACCACTACTTATTATATATACACAGTAACTTTTAGAGTTAAATATTTTCATCATAAATACATTTAAAACTGGAAATACAAATCTTGCTTTTAACAAATGCTTAACTCATATGATTTACATATTTTTAAAACACTGTTATTTAATTCCAAGGCAACAACCATATGGATATTTTTATTCAATTATTATTTGTTACTATGCTGCTTTTAATTAGAGAGAGAGAAAAAAAATTTTTAGTGACAAATCCATAATTTTTATCACTAAATTTATTATTCATACAACCTTCTCTACAGGTTGTTTTTAAACTTATACTTATCTATTTCTCCTTAAAAGTTATTTGTTAGAATTATTTTAAATATAAAAAATGTGAGAGGAATCACATTTGAATACTAAATACAAGTAACTTCCATTGATCTAAAGATTTGGGTTTAAATCCTATTATAGATTTGAAAAATTTTGGATACAAACAAAGCCATTCAAATATAAACTTGTAATTATATCGTTAAAATTGAAAATGTTTAAAAATTAAATGTAATATATTAATGTAACTTATTAGCAAATATTACTTTTAAAAATTAATTTAATAAAAATATTAAATAAGTAATTTTAAATTCATTAGTTATATTTATTTGACTATGCAAAAATCTTGCATTGGTAATTGACAAGAAATCAAATATTGTACAGAAAAAGTAATGATAAAAAAAATAATGCTTAAAAACTTGTAAGTAAAAAAAAAACAAAACATTTAAATCCATTATCTACTTACATTAACTTGAAATTTTCATTACTAATTAGTAAAAAAAATAATAGTAAAAAGTTAAATCTTCTTTGTATGTTTTTTCAAAAATTAGTTTAATGTAAAAATGATTACTTCATGAAAATTTTTTTTCTGTTTACATCTTGAAGCGTAAGCTTGTGATTAAGACCTGTAGAGGTCCCTACCTTCGCATTTTCACATTCATATTCTTGAGGTGTACAGCCTTAGTAAATATTATTTGAAGATACATATTTATCATAGAATTGTTAACTTCTTGATTTTATATTTTATACAAAGTTGTCAATAAATAATAAAATGACAAGTTAACTTTTTCATAAATTTATATTCAAAAGCTCTTATGAATAAATTAAATGAAAGCTTCTTCATAATAAATTGTGATGTTGTTTGTCCATGTTAAGTTATAGCAAGTAGTTGTTGCAAGCTTGCCCAGTCATTAAGATTAGAATCATACTTTAGTGATTTTGTTTCAAATTAATTTTTAATATAAAAAACTATAACTTGGAATCACATTTTACTAATTTTTTTGAAAAATAATTTTTAATGCAGAAAATATTTTTTTGTTTTTGAAAATTATTATATAAAAAAAATAAATTGAGAATTTCACATAGCTTAAGAGTAAGTTTAACTTCTTTATAAAAATGTTTGATTAACCTTGGCAGATATAATAATAATATAGTGATCTAACACAAAAAATTTACTTTGTTATTGAAAAAAAAAAAAATTTTGTGTAGAATTACATTATGTTTTGCAGCTGGGAATTGCATGGAGCTTAAAAGTGTAACTTTTTTACAAAACTCTGATCTATTTGCTTTTCTTTTAATCTTGACTGGTAAAATAATTTACATTAAAAGTTGCCATGATTCAGATTTTAAACTGATTGTTTAATAATTCAATTTTTTCATTAATATACATATTATGAAATGATAAATGGTATATATTTTTTCAATACCGTGTTGTCTGATTTATAAGAGATGAGAAATAAAGGTTTGACTTTCTATAATTTGGATTAAGAGTAATGTATCTGTATTTAAAAGCAATTATGTTATATAATAAAATAACTTAGGCATGTAGAGAAATAAGAATCTTTAATATTAACAGGATCTAGCATGACATTAATTAAAGTACTGTATAAGAATTGGGGAAGAAGTATATAGAAATGTTTAAAATTAAAAAAGCGAAAAACTGATCACATAATTATTTCTGCATATACAATTAAAATCTTCAGTAAATTATCTAGCATTATAAAATTTCTAAGATTAAATCAGACTTGCAGTCATTAAATTAAATGAGACTGCAGCGATACACTAGGTCAACATATTGCTCCAGACAAAAATAAACAGCCAGCTTTTAAATACAGAATGCCAGTGAGTGATAGAGCCTATCTGATCACTTGCTAAAGTGGCCACACAGAAACCAGAACATTTGTACCTGCTGTCAGCATATTTCAGAAGACTAAGTTGCTCCAATTGGTATTATTTGTATAAACTTTAAGGCAAATTGTTTGCATTGTTAAATTTTCACAGATATTACAAATATAAATAATGAATGTTTTATGAAATTTTTCAAGTTTTTTTTTTTTTAATTAGAGTTCAATAAAGATGGAAAATCATTTTTAGCTTACAGGGGGCAGACTAGTACAAATATTATTGCTGAATGATCGATTTCCAGTTTATCAATCGAATTTTTAATTGACTGATTGCTTGCTTAATTGCATCTTGGCTCAGTTCTTATTAAAAATATATATATAATCTGATTAAACCTTCAATATATATATAAACATTAAATTAGCATAATATCAAAAAGAAAATGGATCCATTCTATTCTTAAGTTTTTGTCAACAGTGTTATTTATTCATATTCTGAGTGAATGATGATTTACTCCATTAATTACATATACTATATGTATAGCTTTATCTTTATTAGGTTCAATAAAATCAGTGAATTAAATTATCATAAAGTATGTTCCACAAGTTTTCTTTAAAAATCCTTTTGGGCATAAAACTGATCCATGTTCTAACTGCACTGTCCTATTAAGGACTGCAGGTCAATTATAGGAATTTTTAAAATATTAATAAAAAATGAGTTATATAAGATATTTGTGTATCCAAATTGATTTTTTAATGATAAATAAAAACAAACATTTATACGAAATCATTTCACAAAGAATCTATAATCAATACTCTAAATATAAACAAAATTAATTGCTATTCAAGTCTAAATTTAAAATAATGAAATCTTGAACAATTTATGTTTAGTATCCAAGATTTCATTTAAATTATTTTCTTCACAAAAAGTAACTTTATCTATGCCAATAAGGAAGAAAAAAATTACATTTCATATGAGAGCAAGAAAATAAATTGTATATAGTATGATGGACTATCTTATTTTCAATACTTATTTTAATCATCTATGTATAAATATCTAACTTTAAAAAAAAATATGGCAAATTATTTTTCACATCCAAGCAATAAATATTCTTGGTGCACTTCTGGTTAAAATAGTGTGTCAATTTAATTTCTATTTCTACTGTAATCACTATATCTCACATTAGCGCAAAAATATGTAAATTTAAAGGCAAGTCCCCATGATTTCTTTCCGATTTTTTATTTTTTTTATCATTAACAATTCATTACTTTATTAATTCACACATTCAAAATTACTTAGTTTGAATTCATCCTGACATTTGCATACACATATGTTATTGAGTTGTTTCTTTATTTAAATATACTTCAAGTTTAACATCAATTCTACTACTACGATACTGTAACTATATAGTTTACATTAATTTTATATGAACACTAAAATATTCTCAGCAATCTAATATTAAATGTATAATTCAGGCGCCATGGTGGTGTAGACATTTATCAAATTAAAATTTATTTTATCTTTTTTGACAAATTATTTTTCAGGTTATCGAATACCTTTAAGGCTATCAAAAAACAAAAAAACTTCTGCCTTTCTTTAATAAAGGTAGATTAAGTTTACAATGTTGCTTTAAATTATTTTGATTAAAGCATATACATTGCTGTAATTTTTTTTTTTTGTGTGAGTGTCTATATGTTTATGAATTTCAGTGCAGCCTATTTGATAATTTTTTGTTATACTATTATGTTTTGATCAAATTAATTTTATTCAATTAAAATGCTTAGATGAATGTTTTGTTTTGAAATAATTGTGTTTAAACTGGATGTAATATTAATAGATTGGAAAAATTCTTAATGAATAAAATATCAACTAAAAATTGAAAATTTTCTTGAGATTATTAAAAAAATTTAATTTGTTAGAAAAAAAAAGGCAAAAGTTTATTTTGAGAAATGCAATGATTTCAGAAATAATCTTATGAACAATTATTGAAAGCAGTTATTTTGGAAATATAAAGACCAAATTACGTCAAGCATTAGTGGTGGAGAGATCAGCACAGCTGCCTTACAAGCAGTTGTCCCGGGTTAGCAGGTTTGCTTCCCGGCCGATGCTATGACACATGGGGAAAAAAAAAATTATTCAGAATATCATCTTAAATAAATTCAAAAACAAAAAGATAAATATCATCAATACTTTTTATTTATTAATATTCTGATTAAGAGGAGTTTTTGAGTAATTCAAACTACTATTGCATTTAATTTTTTCTGTTTACTTGATAAAAACAAGTTTTATTGTACAAAAAAAATTTAAACTGTTCAATTTTTTGTGAGCATACATGTAATGTGTGTTATGTTCTATGCTGTGATATATAGGTAATAAGGATACTTCAATCAATTGATAAAACTTGATCATCATCATTAAGAATTTACTGTTGATTATTAGTCCCTTAACGTAAATTATTTAACATCTCACATTTAGAGCCACATCATAAAATAATAGTGCCTGCTTCATTAAATTACACATATGCTTACTTTGTATTTAATTTTTAATAATTATAAAATGATTATTAATATTAACACAGGAAAAACTCTCCATACAGTAGTGCCACTCAGTGCAAGCCACCTTCTGGCATCTATTAATTACTCTGACTTGCAGTGAGGGGCACTACTGTATGGAGAGTTTTGCCTGTTTTAATATCAGTTATGAGCAAGCATAAGAAATGGTAATCATGTGATGTTTAACGACACACTGAATATAATTTTTAAATATATAGCATTATTATTCAAAATAATTTAATGCGAAAATAAATATTAATTAATATGCCCTATTTTAATAAATGTTAGTCCTTTTTTTTTTATTAACTCGAGATTTTTTTCCACACTTCCAAATTGATTGTGGACTTTATTTGATGACTTTCAATAATAAACAAATTTAGCTGCAACTGCTTAAGCTTCAATATAAATGGAAACCTGATAGGACTTCCAAGTTTCGCTATGAATCATATGCCTAACAATCCCTAAAGTCTACCTTGGCTGATTCCTTTGCCACTTACTAGTCGTAAAATCTCCTAAGTGCTGGATTATTTAATAATGCTGAACTTTTACTTTCGAAGATTAATAAAACTTTTAAAAATAAATTTTTATATTAATGATAGATATAAACAACAAGTATAATTACCTCTAAAAGTTCTCATTGTTTTTGTTTTTTTTTAATTTGTCAACTCAAAAAAAGTTTTTTTTTTTTGTATTCCTAATTGTTTTTTATATGATTAGATTAGAGTAAGCTTAGAAAATAAGTATTACTGTTGCAAAAAACAACAACAAAAATAATAAAAAAGAAATAAGGTTTATCTGAATTCATATGTACACATAACTTTATATCAAAAAATATGGATGTATAGAGTTCTCCATTCCTTAAGGGAGTTTACTGAATCATTGAAGGACCCTATAATATTGTATTTTCTGCTGTATTTCAATTCTAAAAGCAAATTACGTAGCAGCTAGCAAGATAATTTTCATTCATTGTGAAATAACTTTTTTTTTAATACTATTATAACTTCAAAATGTAAAATTATTATTTTTTTATAATTGTGTGTGTATGTGCGCATAGAGAGGATTTGAAAAAAAAAAAAGTATAATTTTATGTAAAAAAAAAATATCATAGTGAAATTAAATAAAAAAATGAAATAAAATTTTAAAAATATACTTACATATAAAGAATCCAAATAGTGCACAGACAATGACTAATGACAAAAAGTCATGGCAGAATGGGACAAAAAAAGTACAAACACCTCCAATAATGAGACATATATTATTTACATGTAAAGAATTGACAGAAGGCCTATCGGATAACCAGCCAAAGAAGATCCGACCAACTGTATTAGTAATACCTATAATTGACAACAGAAGGGCTGCTTTTGATTCTTCTACTCCTTCTGATTTAGAGTAATCAGCAATATAGAAAAATGGAATGTAGAATCCTAACATTCCAAAGATGTTAGAAACACAAATAATAATGAAAGCAGGATTTTTTAAAATATCAAAAGATAACATGGATTTCATAGTGTCTTTCATAGCTTTTGGAAGTCTAATAAATAAGAAAAAAAAAAGTTTAAAAATATACATTAGTAAATAACTGTAATCAAAAATGTAAAAAGCACTGTTTTTAATTTATAGCTGTAATGACTTTATACATTACAATAAATTATATTACTGAAAATATTTAAAGTTTAATTATAAAAAAGATATATAACAGCCAGAAACCAACTACCTTTAATTATAAATAATTCTATACTAATATATGATAACGATCAAAAAAGTTCTTAAAGTTTATACTATAGCTCTAAAATTACGAATAGTTATGTTAAATCTGTAGAGATTGTGGTTCATCTGAGAGAATGCAAACTCTTTTTTTAAATATTGTTACATACATGGAATGTATAGACTCAAGATCATTTCTAGTGGTGCATTTTTATATAACTAATGTTTAATCAATTTGATTATAAGGTGTTTTATAAGAATGTGTTATACCAAAGAGAAAAAATATATCTGAAAGATACTGCAAATTGCAAAGTGAGTTTTGGTATAATTGTAAAAATAATTTCTAAGTTGCAACTGAAAGTAAATAAAAACTCATGTATTTTATTGTATAAATATAATAACTAGCTAATTTGCAATACTTTTAATTTTGGTACTCTAACCCGACATGCAATGTGGCCTAGAGCGGCAGGAAAAAGCGTTGTCTGCTTTCGAGGCCCTACCCTGTATGTTCTGTGTGCTAACACAGAAACAGCGCCTCTAGCGGCCACATTGCACGTCGGGTTAGAGTACCTTAATTTTTTCCCCACATTTCATACTCATCCAAGTCTATTCAGTAAAATAATCTTAAAGAATCATGAAAACTAATAGTGAATCAAACTTTAAAAGAATAGATTAATACAATGATAAAAAACATCTCAAAACATTGTGATAATGATAAAAATTTCCAAATTATTTCAACTATATCCCAATAAGTTGGTTAAAGATTCTTAGTTTAAAGTCATATGAAAAAGACTTTTGTCATCTGCTTCACCTTTAATGATATTGCAGATTTCTTATACCATTATATTTGGAGCATAGTTCCATATTAGACATGAACAATCACAACATTCCAAATACCCTATAACAAACAAACAAAAGTTAAACTATTCTATTATTTGACTTTTCAGATGACTCTAAATTATACGATGGGCTTCTAGTTCACAGATAAAATTTAATCATTAAAATTTTTCAGAATATGGGATAACATAGTTTGAGCATAATTTATTTTGGCCCATGTTTCATGCTAGCACATAGGTAGATAAAAAAACAGTCATATAATTTTTATGGGTTTTATTATATAATGCCTTTATTTGTTAAAATTTCAGAAGAAAATTAAGATTGTGAACAAATTCATCATTGCATGAAGATTTTTTGGTTTCTGAAAATATATTCAAGTTTGGACAAAACAAAGATCCTTTTGGTTAGTAGAGATGCTTTAGAGAGAAAATGCATATAATATTCATTATATATTTTTTTCACTTCTGCACTGGTGTCAGATGCAAATTGTTAAATATTTAATAGATTTTATTGTGCATTGCATAGAAGTTATATTTTTTTAAAAATCCTATTCATTAAAGGATGCTTTCAATAAAGATCTTCAAAATAAATTACAAATATACTTCCAATGAAGATCTTTAAAATGAATTCTAGTGATAGCTCATGGAGGTAGGAAAAACATTAATTAACATGTCAAAGTGAGGAGTACAAAATCTTTGTCTTCGATCATGAAAATTACTTGCTGTTTTGTGTATCACGATGAAAGTTATTTCATGAACAAATGAAATAATTATCAAAATCAATAATTATGAACCAAAATTTTTATGTCCAGGTACAAAATTAGGAGTTATAATTATTAAAATTTTGTCACATATATATTGAATGAGGTAATTTGAGAATAAGATAAAATCAAGAGTATTTACAATACATACAGATGCAAGTGACAAAAAAGGTTTTCCTAATATATTGAGATAGTTTGTAATGTACTTTAGCTTAAAGTAATTTAAAATTTTGAATCTTTGTTTAAAACATACAAAATGTATTTTAAAAATACAAAAGAAAAACTAGTTTAAAATCAAAATTGGAAGTCTTTATATTGATAACCAAACAAATTTTGGAGATAGCAAAAATATTGTAAAAATAATGTTTTAGACAAAAGTTATTACAAATAATGGCCAAAAAATGATGAAGTAAAGAAATAGTCTTACAAATGGCATGGAATTTTGGAAATGGTTATGTTTTGCTTTACTTGGTTAAAAGGCAAACGGAACTATTGGCATGAAGAATATGAATGGACAAATTGTATTTTAATATAATTAATTATTATAAGAATATGATCAGACTGACTGGTGCTATGTTTTAATTATAGAAAATGTCTAACTAACAAGTTGTAACTAAGCATCGAGCAATTTTTTAAATGCTACTTCTAAGTTAAACCACATCAGCATAGCTGATCTATAATTTTTAAGGAAATATATATATATATACACACACATACATATAACAAAAATGTTTTACATTACTGTGGAAAACAATTAGTCAAATTACTAGAATAGAGAAGAATTAGATTTTTACATTTAATTCTATCATTAATACTGCAAAGAATTTATAAAATAGCATATTTTCAATGTCAAAAAAATGACTAATTTGAACAAAGCCATTTGAAGACCATGCTTGAAAAATATGATTAATATTGACCAAAGATCAAATTTTAATTTTTCAAAAACAGTTTAGCTGATAAAATTTCTTTTCATATACAAGTTATGTCAACACGTTACCACAAGTAAGAATAATTTCAACCTTTATAAAAAACGCTGTGCAAATTATATGGCAGCCATTGAAATTTCAAAAGATTTCTACAGTAATTTTGCCTTTTAATGAAAATTCTTTGTTTCACTCAGTTTTGCTGAGTGAGTGAGGGGATCTGGCTGTCGGGAGGGGGCCCGGGAGTCTAAATCCTAATTCTTTTGAATGTGGGAGCTGGGATGAGGACACTGTGGGGATTGTTTCCAATGTTGGTTTTTCTCATTCACAAGGAAAAAAAAAGTTAGTTATAGCGGTTTTTTAGCGTTATTCTTATAAATGATTTTATCCATGTAATATTGCAAAATAAGCTGCAGTTTGACCTAATGATTATAATTGCAAGAGAGTCACCTTATTTATTTCTATTATTTCCAATGTTATTATTGGTAGGGTTGGCCTTTTGCTGTTTATGTGGTTCCTCATGAGGGATTAGAATGGATTTCAGCAGAGACTTTTTAAAGCTTGGTATTTTCCCTGTTTCTCCATAATTCTTCCAAAAGTATTCTGAATTGCTCCCCTGTAAGAGTATTCAAGACCATTTTGGAGAACTGAACAGTAGATTGATTTAGCCAATATTTTATATTATCTTGTGAGTTTCTGTATTCCTTAACTTAACAACCGCAAATTGGATTTCTCAATATTGTATTCTTAAAACGATATTCTAACAAATAATTTCTAATTATAGTATAACATAGGTTTACTTTTAATAGTTAATCATCTCTTGGACTAATGCTTCGAGTCTGCACAAGTTGGTGTAATTTTGGAAATGTTATGGACAAAAAATACAATGTATCATTTTAAATCTCCATATAACATTAAAGTAAATCAATGCATACCTTGTAAAACATTTTAAATGATTTTATTCATGTATTGTTGCAAGGTAAGCTGCAATTTGGCCTAATGGTTATAATTGCAAGTGAGTCATCCTATTTATTTCTTTTATTTTCAATGTAGTTATTGATAGGGTTGGCCTTTTGCTGTTCATGTGGTTTCTTATGATGGATTAAAATGGATTTCAACAGAGACTTTTTAAAGCTTAGTTTTTTTTCCTTGTTCTTCATAGTTCTTCTAAAATATTATAGACTGCTCCTTTGGAGATCTGAACAATAGATTGATTTAGCTCACATTCTATATTATCTCAAGTGTTTTTCTATTCCTCAACTTATCTATCGCAAATTGGATTTCTCAATATCGTACTCTTAAAATGCTATTCATATTTGAACTCTAGACTTTACGAATAATTCCTAATTATAACATAGGTTGACTTTTAATAGTTAATCATCTCATGGACTAATACTTTGAGTCTTCACAAGTTGGTAAATTTTGGAAACGCCATGGACAAAAAATACGATTATATCATTTTAAATGTCCATATTACACTATGTAAATCAATGTTTACCTTGTAAAACATTTTATACTCAATAAAGTTTAATCCTTTTTTGTTTTTAAAAAAAGGAATCTTTTCTCATGAAAACAACATTCTAAATCTGCAATTTATGATGGAAACTGATGAAACTAAATTCTGTGATCTGGTGAGGTATTTCAATAAAAACCAGCATAAAAATTTTTTCAAAAGTAGAAATATAATTTAGAGCATTAAGTAATTTAGATTGCGCTTTACGCAAAAAAGTGAAGCGAATAAGGATATATAAAGCAGTTTTAAAAAGTAAATGGCTGAGATTTGATAAATATTGTATATTTGATTGTTAAGCATTTTAAAAGCAGACAATTTTAGAGCTTCCAGAAAAGTGGAACGGAAACAATTGTATTGTATAAAATAGATGGATCCAAATATTCACAGAAAAGGGTTCAATAATATCAGCACTTTGAAGATTTTGTTCTTTAATAAAATCTGTATTCTAGTAACAATATTTCCTATGTAAAAAATATTCTTTACTATACATTAACTAATAAAAAAAAAATCTACTTCTGTGTAGAAAGTATTACAGCAATAGTAATTATAAGGGGGAAATGTGATTTTCAATATAGTAGGTATTAATGACAAAATTTTTGAAAGCTTATTTATTAAATATAATAAAATCATCAGATAAATATTTGAAATGATGTAAAGCAGCAATGATATCTTTTTTTTTTTTTCCCCCATATGTCATAGCATCGGCTGGGAGGCGAACCCGCAACAACCGCCTGCAACCAACTGCTTGCTTGCAAGGCAGCTGCGCTGACCTCTCGGCTAACAACGCTTCACAGCAATGATATCTTTGACAGCTGTTTGATTACTGTCAACATATTGTTAATTTTATTTTTTACTTATTTTGGATTAATTTAATTTTAAAACAGAAAATACTTTATCGGACACATTATTAAGGAAAAGTACTTTGAAATATCCTGCCATATCCATTTTGTTATTGAGTAATAATTACAATGTTTCTGCTCTTGAGCTTATATTTAGAAGTAAGCTATAGGTTTTTGAATAAATTAGTTATAGAATTTGTTACTAAAGCTATCACAAAGAGGAACTATTGGTCTGACTTGTAAAAAAACAAAAATAACAATTGTTTTATCATGAGTTTGGAAAGATATAAACAGAATAAACAAAAGCATGAAAACAACTAACTTTAAAGTAATCCTTTTTTTTTTTTTGTTTGCATGTAATACGAGCTAATGACATGTTTATTAAATCAAGACATCGTTATGGTAAGTACTTATCTCACAAATGAGTTCTTAAAACATAAGGCTAGAAAGTTTTGCCTTTCTATATCTACCTTTGATACCTGTCAGGGCTATATTTCAATATGAATTACGAAACTCATTCCGTAAAATGAGTTGTTAAAACATAAAGCTAGAAAGTTTTGCCTTCCTAGATCTACCCTTGATACGTGTCAGGGCTATATTACAATGTGGATTACGAAACTCATGCCATGATAAGTAGATTTTGAAAATGTCCTAGGCTAAAAACTTTTTATTATATAGAAGCAGAAAATTTATCATATATCAAAGAAATGTAACCAGTCCCCTACTTAGATAAACCAAAATTAGGTAAATCTACACATATATGTATAAAATACAAAACTTAAAAATTGATGTATAAGTCAAAATGACCTCATGTTTTGTGAATGTTTATTATATATATACTTTTTTTCCAAAAAAAAAAAAAATTTCCATTTAACTTACATTTAAATGAGAATTGACTTACAAAAGAAAACATTAATACATTGTACAGGTTTAAACCTGCATTTATATATGTAATATATGCGGGATTAGAACTCAGACTTTCACACGACTCACTACAGTGCCATCTCATATTGCTGACCCACCTGATCACACACATGTTAATACGTATATTGGTGATTATTTATCTTTTCAACATGTGTGTGATCAACTGGGTCAGAGATGGCACTGAGAGTAGTGTGTCATATGAAATTCTGAGTTCGAAAAGAAAACATTAGAAATTTTCATTTATGTAAATAAAGAACTGCTTAGTCATTGATAAATTTATTAATTATATGGAAAAGTATTCTCTTAACATGAATATCAAATTTTTAGATATAAGTAAGATTTTCTCCCACATTCTTTTATATATATATAATACTACATTAATATTTACCTGAGAAACTTCCAAATTCCTTTTTCTTCTTCTATAGGAACAGTTTTAGGGATAGATATAATGCTGGTTAAATAAGTGGAGACATTTGCTTGAGAACGAAACTGGGGAAGGTTTACAATACTACCACTATAAAAAATATCTGCACGATACATTGGTCGAGCCATGTCTTTTTTCACTTGCTTCTCTTTATCTGGGGATGATTTTTGCCATAAACTTTTGTCATCGGTGCCTGAAACAGAATTCAAACCCCCATTAGAAACCATATCTTTCTGTATAAGACTGGCTTGTTCTTCAATAGCATTTGCAGCATTTTGTGTAAGACCATTCTTATTAGTTTTATCTTCTGAACTAATTTTACGATCAGGCTGTATAATTTCTTCAATTAAAATTGTTGATTTTATGTTTTTATCAATATTTAATTTATTCATTAAATGCAAATCGAGGTGGGAATGAACACCTACATCAAAATTAAATGCTTTGAATTTATCAGGATCTTGAGTAGAATAAAATGCAGCACTGCATTCAGAGTCATTTCTTCTTCGAGCTTCCTTCGCTTCTTTCATGCGTAATAATAAAGGCTTTTTTCTTTCTTTTTGAAGTGTCAATTCCAATGGTCGCATAAGAGAACCACATACTGCACAATTTAAAATAATTCCAGCAAGAATAAATGTTGCACCTTGCCAAGTATAATATTCTAAAAGAATCTGGGAAACAGGTGCAAAAACAAACGTTCCTACGCCTGAACCACACACAGCAAGCCCTGTAGCTAAAGCCCTTTTCTTTTCAAAATAATACCCAACGCTGACAATTGCAGGAAGATAAATGAGGCCAAAACCAATACCTAAAAGAGAGAAAAATTAATTTAAAAAAATATTTTTATTATATAAATAGTCATGCAAAAAGTAATTTTCATGGATATACAATTACAATTAATAATAAGTATTAAGACATTTAAAATTCTAATTTGCACTAATAAATTTTCTCTATATCTCATCAACCAACAATTTGCAGTCACAATATTAGATCAGTAAAAGTATATACAACTTTAAGCTGAATAATAAGCACAATATGTTTCTTAAAAGTGTTCAAAAACCCAAATCTTATATAAAAAATAAATATATTGATTAACCATGAAAAAAATTGAATTCATTATCATTGATGCAAAATGTACCATAAACATTTGAACATCTTATTTAAAAATATTAAAAACTGAAAATTGATGATAATGAATTAAATTTTAATTAAGAATATTGTTAATCAAAAAAACCTGCCCTGTTTATTATTAAACACAGTACTGTTGTGTGCTATATTTTATATTAAATTCTAAATAATTTAGCAAATGTGGTAACTATATTGCTTAAAATGATAGATATTTCATTGTGATCACAAATATACTACATAAAAAATATTTTGGCTAAGCATAATATTTTCCGAAACAACTTTTGAATTCCTTAAGAGAAAGACTTGTAATTATGAAGCACTAAATAAAAATTAGACCTGTTAATCACCTTCCCTTCCCTTTCCATTCCCTGCCCTAAGTTTTCCCATATTTTTCTCTATCCTGCTTCATTTCATTTCCACAACATTGTCTTTGTCCACACTATGACCTTTATATCTAGATCCCCCTATCTTTTCTAAACCCAGCATAGAAACTAAGAACACTCTTTCTGTATAATCACTTTCTTTAAATTTATTTTCCCATAACTTCATTATTTGTACCCTTTCTGCTTGTAAGAATTTACATTCAATTAGCTGATGCCTAATATTATCCATGCCTTCCTTACATAACTTGCAGATTAAATCACGCACATTTCTCCATTTTTGTGTATATTCCCTGGTTGATAATGATCTGTTCAAGATTTAAACAGTAAATTACTTTCCTTGTTATTACCCAATATTTCTGTTTACTTCTATATATTGTAACGATATATAAATATGTCGTTACATTAATTTAAAATAAAAACTTAAAAGTTCGCAAATAAAAGTAAAAAAACTAAACGCTAAAATTAAAATGTTTGTTAAACGTATATACATTCGCACAGATGCCAAACTTTAAAAATATTTTTTTTTAAAAAAACAAAAATAAATAAGTATTTGAACGTACTTTTTTATAAAAAAAAAAAAAAAGTATAAGATTTAAAAATAAAAACAGGTATTAATTAATTCTTGTAATCTGTAAATGGAAATGATTGTTTATAAATTGTTTGAAAAGCAAGCTAGCCGTGGGCTCTTGTATAATTAAAATGATCTGATGAAAGATAGATAAGAAAAAAAGAGAAATTAGCTTGACCAATGGAAGCACTAAGCCTTGGCTCGGACCCTAACGAAAGTGATGGATTAGTGACGTTTTGTTGATTGAATCTGTGTGGATAATATAAAAAGGAAAATACAGTTTTTTCGGGCAATTCCAGCGTGGTGTGTTTGAGAGGTGGTAGGATGCACATACCACACTCTCTATTTAAAAAGGAAAAATGAAAAGACTGTGATACCTTGAACCAGCTAATGCCAATGGAGGCGTCACGGGAATTAAAAGCAGAAATCTGGACTCTTCTACTGTAAGCTATATTGACATGAACTCTTAACTTTCGTTCAAGCTTATGAACTTCCATCTGACTTTTTTAAGTTTAAAATCAAATTAATAATGTTTAATTTTATATGTTTTCCGATTGATAAAAATCATTTCCATTTTTTTTTTCTCTTATTGTATAAATTATTTGTTGTTTAAATTTTAAATGAGGGAATTTAAGGTTGGGTATAGACGTTGCATAGATTCGTTAGCGGTTGATAATGTGGTTTTCACATTCGATTAGAATATATGTCAACGATATCACTGCAAGCATCTTACGATAAATGCTAATGGGATTTGTATATTCCCTATGCAAGTGACATTTATTGATGACTTTGTATTTTGATCGGTTGTGTTTAATTTGAAATGTTTTTGACCGTGGAATCTGTGCAGCTGATCTGTACTCAACATTTTAAAACAAATTTTATAAAATGCATTTGTGCGAATGTATCTAAATGTTAAATTTAAGTCGGGCGTGAATGGCTATATAGTTTTGTAAAGTTATATTAAGGGAGGGTAATCTTAGGTTATTCGTTTCGTGGTTGAACTGGCTCAATGGATTGGATATATTTGTGTAATTAGTAGATGTAGTATGAGGTCCGCTACGGGCAGGATTGCATATATATGCCACACACCTTCTGTTTGCCTAGGGATGGGTTAGTAAGTCGGCAGAAGACCGCAGTCCATTCCTATGGAGTTTTTTGTTTATTGTTCTACTTGCCAACAGATGTCACATTCCTGTTGGTGGAGAGTCAATGTCTTCTCTAATTCTACTTACTGTTCAGATGTACTTTCCTGACAGTATAGTATTTTGTGTTGTCGTATCATGCTACATTGAATACATGAATGTATCAGATGGATTGGCGCCAGTTGATTGCGAAATTTGTTGCCTAAGGTTAAATCAGGGAAGAATATTTTCTTTTCAAATGCAGATCTATGTAGTCTATTCATACTTGACCATCTAAATAAAATATTAAACTCATTGAAACTTAGTTAAATGTAAAATTAAAAGATTAATAGAAAAATCTAAAATGTTGAATTTATTCCTCAAAATTTAAATGTTATTTTATATGTGCGTAAATAAATATTTTTATGTGTTAATTTCTGGCAGTGGCTTTTATTTATTGATATTTAAGATATAAATTAAGATATAGATTTTTATCTCTGCGTCTCCGCTGAGCTAGTGACTTGGGCTAACGATCGGAATATTTAAATAAAGTGAAATCTTAACAGCGCATACCTGCCTACTTTATAAATTTTTCTAGGCTCAAATGCCTAGATGGCGCCCTGGTAATTGCAGATATTGTTTTTGCGGTTAGATTCGATCTTCACTTCCTTTTCAATCGTTATAATATATTTAAACTCTTTTTACTCTCCATACTAGATCTCTATCTCTCCAGCTCCCTATTATTATTACTACATCTATTCTATCTATTCTTTGTCACTATAATACTCAACAATTCTCCCAGCATGATCAGCCTATCTCTTGTACAAATATATTGACATAAAGTCTTTATTTAAACCTTCTGCACACCATACTACCTTTCTCACCCATCTTGTTGCCTGTCCTTTATTTCGTAACTTTATTAAATATTGTTTTGGCTGTTCTCTTATTATCCATAAATTGCAATCTACCAAACATTTTCATTTTGCTTTTTGCATCTCTCATAAAAACTTGACCATCCCATTTCTCTTTGATTTGCCTCCTTTGCCTTCCGCACATCTGCTTCTAATGCATGTCTTCCTACTTCTCTTTGTACTTTTTCAAAGTAATCTAACACCCCTTTATTAACACATAATGCATCATTACCATAATTTAACCCTGCTATTGCCACTCCCTTTCCATACAATTATTGCTACATCCTATTTATTATAATATGATAACACTGTTAATTTCTTTATCAATCTCTTTTTTATCTTTGCTTCATTTATCAATTTTTTCTCCCATTCATCCAAGTAATTTCTCTGATTATTCAAGAAAATTACCAAATAGTTATACTTATTCACCACAAATAACTTTATATAAAATTCTCTTCTCTTTCCCCAGTATTTATCATCATTACTTTTGGTTCACTAAATTTAATCCCTATCTCTTTACCCACCTTTGCATAGCTTTCATATCTTCCCTATTTTCTGTGCACAAGACAATATCATCTGCAAATAAAAGACCTGATAATATATACACTCCTTTGCCATTTATTAATGCTACCTCTACCCCTCTTCCTAGTCATTCTATTGTGCTCTCCTTTTCTCTCAAATATACAAATGTATTCTTACTCATATGTTATATAAAGAGCTAGCAAATAAGCTCTTAACAAGCTTTGCAGAATATCCTTAACCCCAGACTGGTTTCTACTACTGGCTTCCTCAGTGAGGTACTAGAATATTTAAGCATTAGATTAAAAATACCATTACAAGCCCAGCACTTTATCTAATGGATAACTATTAAGTAGAAAATCTGAATTTTTCAAACATCCATATGTCTTCCAATCCAACTATCTAACTTAAATAGTCATATGGGACTGAATTAAATTCAGATATACCATATATCAATAGCTTTAACAATATAAAATTGTCAAAGCCTTAATAGCAAAAAATAAAATTACAAAAAAAAATCAAGTCAGATATCACATGACCTAATTTAAACATGCTTGTATTACAAATGTTATATAAAGAGCTCACAAATAAGCTCTTAACGAGCTTTGCAGAATATTCCTAACCGCAGACTGGTTTCTGCTACTAGCATCGTCAGTAAGGTGCTAGGATATTCAAGCATTAGATTAAAAATACCAGGATAATCCCAGCACTTTATCTAATGGATAATGAACTTAATAATTATCCATTAGATAAAATGCTGGGCTTGTCCTGGTATTTTTAATCTAATACTTGAATATCCTAGCATCTTACTGCCAAAGCCAGTAGCAGAAATTGGTCTGGGGTTAGGGATATTCTACAAAGCTTGTTAAGAGCTTATTTGCGAGATCTTTATATAACATTTATAATACAAGCTTGTTTAAATTAGGTCATGTGACATCTGGCTTGATTTTTTTTTTTTATAATCTTACACATATCTATAAGTTCTGTGACTTCAAATAAACTACCTCGTATATGCCTTTAAAATCTCATTGCATTTCTCCCATTATATTATTTTCTTCCATCCATTTTGCCACCCTTCCAGCCACCATATATGCAAAAACTTTAACACTGAGGTTACCACTATTGGTCTATAATTGTTTAACTTTCTATGATCCCTGCCCTTTCTTGTATTACTCCAGCTATTTGGAAATTTGCCCTATTTCTCAAATTCAACACCATCTCTGCTGCCCATCCAAACCTCTTGCCTTTCCACTTTTCAATTCATTTTCTGCAAAACTAATATTTCCATTTCTATGTGCTTTTATGTTTTTTTATTAATCTGTCCTTTACATCCATTACATATTTATTTGAGATTGTCTCTAATTCTTCTCTAGAGCTACATTCTTTTTCCTCATCATTTAGTAATAATATTTCTTTCGCCCTTACATTCCTTCTTTTAATATATTTCCAAATTTTTTTACTCCGATTTCATCCATTTTTATTAATATTCTCCAATAATTTACTATTTAATTTCATTCTCTCTATGTAATTATCTATTTTAACCAACTAAGTAGTTTTCCTATTGAATATTAACATCTTTTTCACTTTCTTTGCTTTTAATCGCACATTTATATTCTCTGCATGCTTTTTTCCTCTCTTTTAAAATTTTACTAATTCTCACTTTTCTATCACTTTTATTCTTCGGAATATTCTCACCTAATACCCTGTTTCCCACTTCCATGATTTCTTCTACTCTTATTTTATATTATTCTAACTTAATTCTTACCATTCATTCTTCATCCACATCTTTCACTATCCTTTCTACTTTGACTACTATTTTCTATCACATTACTAACCATTTCTATTGTAAAGAAATTATGATGACTATCACTCTCTTCATGATCAAACACTTTAATTTTCCATACTTTATTCATTCCCTCTTTCTCTACTAATATATAATCTATTGTATGAAATATATTATTTCTAGACCATGGGTATTACCCCTCATAAATATTTGATAAATTTTTAATGCTCAAATTCATTCTCTGACAAAAAAATTTCAAAAGCTGTCCATTATTATTATTATCCACTTTATCAATTTCTTCAATATGCTTATTCATATCCCCTATAACCATTATTTTCTCCTTTTTTTTTGAAAACTCGGTATATCCTTAACTAGGAATTCATATGCTATTGTTCTACTCCATTATCTCCAGTGGCCATATACACTATAGCTACAAATGTTTTTGACACTTTACAGTATTTAAGCATTTTTTTGACATAACTCCTATACTACCACCCCTTTTTTCTTTTCTATTTATACCCTGCTGTATCAAATCTTCCAGTGTAGGTTCTTCTCTTAGATGTGTTTCCACTATTGTGAACACCTCAAGCCCTTCATTTTTAACTGCTTTGTTTAATTCCAGCCATTTTTCTGGTCTCCTATCACCTTGCATATGCAAATAACCAATTTTAACAATTTCTTCCTTTCTTATTATTCTTTTATAAATTCTTTTGATTCTCTTCTCTATTAACATTTATAATTAGCTTGTTTATCATTAGTTTTACGGACCCATTCCCTCTCCACATGTACATTTATATCTAAATCAGCTATCCTTTGTTTACTTCTTACAACCCATCCATTCTTAATCTTCTTTTTAATAATACTGTAATTTAAAACTCTACCTGCTTTATAAGTTTCCCGAACTATAATATTTTTCATAAATCAAATCCCTTAATGCTTCATTTCCTTGTTTTGCTAAGTGCAATCCATCTTTACTATATAACTCCCTCTTACTAATAAAAAAAATCCCACACATCCACAAACTTAACATCGTTTCTCTCACATAATTTTTTGAATCTATCATTTATAGAACAAGACATTGTAGATTATAAATCTAGTAGCGCCCTCTGGTGTTGGATATAGACTGCTTACAGAAAAAGGCTTATTCATTTATACATTTATTTTTAATATTATTCTATTAATGCTAGTAAAGCTGTGAATACAACTAATATATATATAATTTTTAACTTTTTATTATTCAAATATTTTTTGCAATTATTTCTATCTAAGAGAGAATAAAAACAATGTTGCAGTCTAAAGACAATTTTCTTGCATTCAAAATAGAAACTTTTACAATCAAGAGAAAATAAAATTTCATTCATTTTTTTTTTTTTAAAAAAAAAAGAACTTTTCCAGTAAAGAGAAATTAAGATTTGTTTTTATTTCTGTTTTAATTGATCATTAATATTAAGCTTTTTAAAAATACATATACAGCCCTCTCACGTGCATCACTGAAAATTTACTGACCCAATACCCTGTTTGAAATTTGGTCTCCCAACACTGCTACATTAAACAAACTATAGACAGATCTAAAATATTGCATTGACATAGATTTTTAACATATTCAAAATTTGAAGGAAATCCTTTTTGATAGAAGTATGTTAAAAATTGATTACAAAATTTATCACAATGTTTCTGAGTTAAACAAAAGCATTTAAAAAAAAAAAAAATCACTTTCTTAACAGTAATTCTTTTTTTACCATATTTAATTAATTTATGATCTATATTCTCATCATCACTTTTTATATATCTATTCATTCCTTTCTTAATTTAGTCCATTTTCTTCCTTTTTATCTATTTTGCTTTTTTAAAAATTATTCTACTCTTTTCTTAGCCTTTTAACATGTAAATATATGCATATCATTATGAAGATGAATAAAAAATTTCTGGCATATTACTGCCACCAGTCAATGCTAAAGCATGTTTCTTTTAAATTGGGTGTAACTTTTTTCATAAAGTTGTAAATCATCATAAATTATAGAACCGATAAAATGCATACCAACCAAGTTTTTTTCGCCATCATTCAAAAACTTCAAAAAGTTTATAGGAATGATAAACAATAACAACGATAAAAAGACCCAACAGTTTTAAATATCATAATTTAACATTTAGAATTACTGAAGTGAATTGCTCACTGGATATTAAAAGCAGTATAATATGAACATTTATTTAAAGAACTAATCATTTCTTAACTCAAAACCAATTCTAAAATATTTAATCAACTAATAATTGAAAATGAATTTTTGAAGATTTGGCTAATTAAAAATGTTTATTTTTGAACAGTAAACTATCAATATACTAATCGTGATCATCCTCATCATTTTTTTTTTTCATTTCCTTTATGGTGTAGTGTAAATTATTTGATTGTTGATTGATTTATACAGTAAAATTATATAATCTCATTTCAATTTTAAAAAACACAATCTTTTGAATAAAATTACTGGTTACTAAAATAACATTAAAACTCAATTTCCACAACTGTTTTTTAATTTTTTTCTAATAGAGAAGGGATAGTTTAATGCAATGGTAAATGTCACATTCAAAAGTATAACATTCTTAGATCAATTCTAATTCTGATAATTCTAGTGTTTGAACTCCCAAAGAATAAATCATTTAATTATTTATTTAGAAAACAAAAAGTCAGAGACATACTGGAATTGTCCGATTTTATTTCTATTTTTGAAATCCAATGGATTTGAATCAATACGTAAAGTGTTAATTTTACAAACTGTTAATAAAGAGAAAGAGTTCTTATTTGCCTAATAAATGTATACTGAAAAAAATCAGTTTTTTATTTATTTATTATTTCTGTACATAATATTTTTTATTAATTACTGGACGTTTCTTCTTCATGATAGTCTTTGTATTCGTAATTTCAACAATTATAATCAAGAATTAGCCTTAGTCAAAAAGAAAAAATCTGCACAAAAATATAATTTGACTAGAAGCAAAGTTTATCATAATTCTATTTTATAAAATTTTTAAATTCTGTTTTTAAATTAATCTGTTTATCCAATATTAATAGCAAATCCATTTAATAATTTTACAATTACTCTTTTTAAATAACATAATGTTAAAATGCTGTCATCTAAGCATTCTAAAAGCACATGTGAGGGGTTTTCAGCCTTTCACTTTAATTCTGATTAAATATAATATTGGTTTGGCTGGCTCTCATAATATGATTATTATTGTACTAATACTGTCTTAAATGCCATATTTTACTGTAATTAATTTAGCATATTCTGTCTTGTGCATTTTTTTTTTCTATAATATTAGTTTTATTGTGTAGGGGTTTTTATTTTTCATAAAAAAAAATTAACTGCACTTTAAAATAGAGAAAAATTTAGACACACATATACTGGTATGCTATAATCAATAAAGTCTGTTCAGAAGATATCTTGGATAATATTATTAATCTATTATATTAGGTAGTAATATATGAGACATATGAATATCATTTCTATCTAATAAGCCAATAAAAAATTTTTGTAGTTTATGGCTACGTCAAAAGATAAAGTTACAATATATATATATTTAACTATAATAATAATGAATCTAAATTGTTATGCTTATTAATTCAAGTGTCAAAATATAAGGTTACAATATACATATATTTACTATAATAATAATAAATCTAAATTGCTTAAAAATGCATATCAACATACCAATGTGTTATGGTTTAATGATATCCCTATTTATAAAAACAATCCCATATTCACTGCTATTCATTTTTCTGATTACATGCAAAGATACAGAGTAATAGGTATCAACTTGAAGAATACATGAGAAACAGCTAGGACATCTGTAATCATTCCACTGTATAATAATAAAACAAAAAATATATTCATTCTAAATACCAGAGATTTGTGGTTATAACTGTTTGAAAACACAGATTTGAAAAAGAGATAAAAATAATGGCATGACAACAAATGCTGAACGAGAAAGAATTAAAATGATATTGAAAATACAATTGCAATAATCAAATAGGTTTTTAACATAAAAATATTTTATGAAACACTGAAATTAAGAACTGCAATGAAGATTTAAAAAATTTGATTCTATAGCATTTAATGGAAAATTTAAAAAAATGTTTCAAAATTTTTGAATGGCAAAATAATCACTGAATAAGATCAAGACACTGAATGAGAGTAAAAAAAATAGGCACCCGTGACCAGCTTTTGGCATTCTTTTGGTAAAAGACACTGTCTTGCTTCTGACTTTTAATCGATACCTTTTTGAGTGCCTAAAGTTGAAAACAGAGCATTGAATAATCTAACAAATATTCCTAACTTACTTTAACCCTAACTCTAGCCATCTTTGTTGATTTATATATTTTACAAAAACTAAAATAGGCAATTGACAGCATTGCATAATCTAACAATTCATAAATAAAGACAATTTAGGCTTTGATAAATTTAGTATAAACTAAAAAAATTTGTATATATATATATTAGTGTCATTAACATGTCATGTTCATAACCTGAAGTAAAAACAAAAAAAAAAAAAATTAAGCTCAATTTTTTCCATCAGCTGAAACATCTAGGATTCTGATTATTAAAAAAATCATAATTATAATATGATGCAATCTTCACCAATCCATGAAGAAAGGATCATATATCTGCAGACACTAAGACTATGGTTTACCTTTATTCAATTCAAATAATTTTTTTTTAACAAATTACCTCCAATTATTCCATATGTAACCATGAGGACAGTCACAGTAGGTGAAAATGTACTGATAAGAAATGCTAATCCTGCAACAAAACTACCCGCCATCATCACAGCTCGGCATCCAAACTTATTTGTTAAAGCACTTACTAAAGGACCTACAAAAAAAAAAATTTATCATATATTAAAAATAATTTTTTCATACTACATTCAACTGTTTTTAAAACTTTTATAACCATAATTAATAGTAAAATCGTTCATACAACTTTTTCAATTTAAAAAAATAAACTTTAGCTATTATATTTTTTACAATTGTACATATACTTTACACAATGTCTGAAATATTTTGATCAGAATCATCCTTTTGGTAATCATAAATTTGATATATACATAGAGTTTAAAATAAAACTTTTTAATAGTAAATTTAATTGGCAAATATTACAGATATTTATCAAGAATGGCAAATGCAATATTATCTGAATATTGTGCAACTAAGTCTGGGAAAATTAAACTTCAATAAGAACAACAACTAGAATTTAATAAAAGACAGGCTCAGTTATAATTTAAGCTAATAGATTGGTCATTTTGTGGGCCTCCTTACATTATTGATTACTAGATTCATTCTATAAAAGTTCTTTGTAAATATTGAAGCAGTAAATCTGTGATACAGATTTTTGCTTCACTGTCTGTCAACATGAATAGCTATAAGATGGGGTTCAAACCCATCCTCATTGCCTCGGGTAATTCATTAAAAGCATTCCTAAGATAATAATAAAATGGGATAAATAGAAATCAATTTGATACAAAAAAAAAGATTTTTTTAGTTTGGAGGCTAACAGAATCCACATCACTCAAAATTTCAATACAATGATGTTCGAGTAGTGGGACCAAATTCACCTTTTACCAATCTTCCTAAGATCATCTCCGAGCTATGCCATTCCTATTGGCTATAAACCGATGGACTGCTTAATTAAAAATAAAAAGTGATTTATGGAGAAGATGCTACCTGTCACCCAATGAAATAAGTATTGCTCCCCGTGCTTTATGCCTCGCAAGAATGTGAATCCATCTGGTCGACACACCTACACGACATCAGAAGATAATAATTCAATGCCACCTTAAAGACCTTGCACAGTCTATTTCAATTATATATATGTTCTATTTCATCTTGTAAATGTAATTCTCTGTCTATTAATACACTGGTGATATAGTGCCACTTATACATATATCTTAATTAACTTCTTATTTAACGACTCTCTATAATTCTACAAAATATAAATCTGTAATCTCTTTCATCCATTTCACACTCTATTTTATTTCTGTATTTTAGTGTGGCAAATTTAATCAATTAATATTATCTAATGTTTTATGTATTTTGATTTGAATTAATATGCCAATTAAACTCAACCTCGCGAGCCTGATTTATTTTTCTATTCAATCCCATTATTAAAGGGAGGATAATTAATGTTTGTAAGTTCCTTATAAAACACATGCTCACTGGGTTGAGTAATGACTGAATATAACTTTATATATGTTTTAATGGCAGATTGTTATTAATCCTGTCCTACTTTCATTAGTAATATCAATTTATCATTAGTTGCCTAACATTATTAATTAAATCATATTTGTAATATTGGGAAAGTAATCTCAATGACCTTCACTTCTTTGAGTGTAATAAAATAACTGTTTACTCCCAATGCCAATCATGCATACATTTGTGTAATATTCTATTGCTGATTTAAAACATATGTGGGATTCGTTTGTATGGAAGGATAATATGCTCCTTCATTATTTTGACATTCAAATCGTAATTTAAATAATATTTATACTTATTGTATGTTTTGTATTTAGTCATGCCATTATGGTTGATGTTAGATGTAGTTAGGGCTGTAAATTATATCAATAGTTAGGGACGTACTTATTTATCGCAGCGTTACTAGCATATGCCAGCATTATTAATTATTATATTTTACTTTGTCATTTGGGATCATCAAAAACTCTGAACCCATATCATCGATGTACTTGTTCTAATCAAGGGATAAGCATTTGCACCCTAGAACACTTTTAAGTTAGTGAATGTTCTGTGTGGGATGACCCTGGGAAAGCCAGCCCATCGCACTTTCTACCTACCATGACTCGAGGTATAGCTCCGTCAATACTCTTATTTTCTAATAATGAAGAAGTGTCTCATCAGCTCCAAGTGGACGGAACTTTCAGTGCCGCCTGCCATCCATGTTAGCAGCACGGCTTATTACTATTTTAGATTTATGCCTATTCAATATCTATAAGTCATAATTCTGTGATAATACTGAGCCATTCATTATTTATTAATATTAATTGTATTTGGAATGTCACACGTCAAGCTTGTATTAAGCTGTTTACCCTTTCAAGCGAACGATTCTCGTATGCGTTAGCAATTCTCTCTATCATTTAGATTAATAAACTCCATTAAGTCAATGGATAAACAAATCTTATTATGTTAAATACACAAATAATGGCATATTTGTGCCTATATTTACTGTAAATTATATTACTATATCTCGTTATATATAACTCACTAAATGCTAGAAATGGCACATCGGCTGCAATATGATTACATCTATTAATTCAATAATGACTATAAACAACATAGGTTCTCATTCTTTATGTATATTTTATGATGGTCATTAGTCACCTATTTTCCTCAATTCTAAAGTAGCTTTAATATTGTTAAATTATTATGAGAAAGTTCATTTAGTTATTATCGGCATATTAAACCGCACTATATTGATTATACACTATTTATATATGTGTATCCATTTCCTAAATGACATGTATCGGCACCATGTCCTGTACAATATTAAATTATGTAACCATATATATATGTAATCAAATATTATTTGCGTGAAACCTGGCTAGAATATATAAATAAGTACATCAGAGTGTATTTATTAAAGTTTATGACTCAATCTATTCAAGTGTTCGAATCATTATTTAATTTAGTCCCTATACTTTGTTAGGATGTTTCATACTTTAAGAATTCATTATGCTTGGATTATCTGAGATCATGCTTATCCTTTGTAGACCCCTCCTCTTTCATTAGAAGTTGCTCACTCTTTCATTTCATTATCAGCCATTCACCAATCACTTTAATCTCATCATTCCTTAATCTACACATCCTAAGTATTATCTTATTTTATGTAGCAACCCTTCTTATTTAGTTAGATAGTCTCATTTAGATGCAAGATATTATGTCTCTCCACTGCATCTCCAGGCCTGGAATGAATTAAATTCATTGGTATCACCAGAGATATTGCTCGTGTGATTGTAGATTTGGGAAATGAGCAAATAAGTTAAAATTCATGATTGCTCCTGACCTGCGTATCTCGGGGCATGACTGGATTTGAGGTACTTTCACTCAGGTCCTAAATCTTGTTGCATGAACATACAAATTGGACTGGTACACTATAAATAAGAAATAAAATAAATCCAGAGCCAAAACTTGATGAATCTGTGAATTAATTCAGGGAAGTTCATAAAAAATTAGGTTTTCCAGGTTCATTTTTGGAGTTTAGAATCTTCATTATCAATAGCCTGCCTTCTTATTTTCATCCAGAAATATAGTAATTTATATATTCTGATATATACATTATATACGTAATAATTGCTAATAATTATTTATAATTATTTTGCTTATATTTAAACACTTCAGCACTGATAAAAATTAAGAACCAATAATGTAAACTGTATCTTATGATTTTATATATACCATGAAGCAATGGGGCAATATTTGTGAGAGTATACTGTATAAATAAAAGTTAATTCTATCAATCTCATTGATTTATAAAGATCATAATGAAAATTAATAATTCTTTAAATGCCCTGCCATTCTACTCCTATTTTATTTTGCTTTTGACTAGTTTTATTTATTATATTATTCATTTGTCAGCTTAGGTGGTTAGTGGTAAAATTTTGAATCAGTTAAATATAAAAAATAAAGAAATAAATGCAAGTAAATTTTTGAGAAAACCAATTCAGTATATATGTAATCAATTTATTTAAATAAAAGTTTTGTACAATAATAAATGTTAGGATTTTATACGTTTTTTTTTTAAATCCATTTAATAACGACAGCAAGTGTTAATAAGTTTAAATTTGGTAAATTATTTTCTGACAATGTATATCAAATTATAAATCTACAATATTAGAAAGAATGCATGTATTTGTGTTAATCTTTGGATGGACCTAGGACCTATCTAGATGGGTTATTTATTTTAATTATTGTTAATTCTATATTATAGTTGAGGAAGGAATTCCTCAGGATGTATATTAAGCTCAAAATATAGTTCCACGTTGGAGACGTACAAATATTTAATTTCAGATCAATTACTTAAGATTTAATAAGGGATTTCATTAGTATTTTCTTTTTATGCTGTATTTATCTTCCAGTATTAATTATTGAAGCAGACAAATATTTCCTGCTGTATGCTTGTACTTATACACCTGATGTGTTCTTTTCTCACTGTATGCTCATACAACGCTGGTATACTTTGACCAGTTACCCCTTCTCACAGTCTATTATAGCAATGAATTGTTTATATGTTTTAGAAGTATATTTGAAATCCCCTCTTTTGCCTGATGTAATTATATCAGAAATGTTTTAACTGTGAAAGTGCCATAATCTATAGCTTATTTTGCAATCGTGTTCACCTAGTGATGTGGTCAATTGTGTATACATAAAGTCCTGACTTGGCTGTATTGTACATTTAAATATGTATTAAAATATTCCTAGTGACACATTATCCATCCAGAAATCATTGGAATGTGTGAGATAATACAAATAATGTCCATGTTTCACACCTATAGTGTACCCCATAATGTTAAGTTAATGTTTTATAAAGCATGTTGATAATTACAAAATAAACAGTAATGTTATGCAGAGATAATGATTACATCGATACATACTCAGTCCCTAGTCATGATAATTTTATTAAATTAGTACAATTAAATTTGTCTAATAGGGTCAGCAGTAACTTATATTTAAACTTTGACTGAATTAACATCAATGTTACCCAAGAGTATTAAGGTTTTAATTAAACATACAACCAATTTATTAACCTGCCAATGTTTAAATAATTATCCTAGGTTCAAACCCCAAGCAAATTACCTTGATACACTGCACCTGCACACATTTCTAACTTTGTTTTTTTTTTGTTATCATATTAATAGTCATATATACTCATTATCTCTGCATTTTGTATTATTTTCCATAATACGATATATTTATAGTATTTTGCAGTTTAATTTAGAGCCTCTTGTATCTCCCTGATCTAGCAGGACATAAGAGAAAAAGATATGTTAATATCAAATGCTGTAGCCAGTAAAAGATTACCAGGGAATTGTAAGTAATGATATTTGGCTTTGTATTGTTTATGGTAATATTTTATATATGTTACAAACCCACATACAAGTTGGATGCTCACTTTCCTAGTTCTTGGGATTGCCTTTGCTGAGCTACAGAGTTGACTGTTACAATATATTTAAATTTGAATACAGTACATGTAAATAAGCTCTCTTTCAATTTATTACTCCATTTTTTTTCTCCACAATAGCACTGTTCAAAGATTGTGTTGTTGTTGTTTTTTTTGTTAATTATTAACATTTTGATGATATCTCAATGTTATAACTTTTAAATTTAATTATATTGTAAATATGTATTTAATGTTAAAAATGTTTATTAAATGGCATTCACATGGATTTTAGTAACAATGCAAATAATTGAATCTAAATAATACAAATATCTAACTCAAACAGAAAATAATTTGGCAAATTTTACAAAATTAATAATGCTATTTTTTTTTTAAAGTGAATTATGTGCAATTTCAGAAAACTAAAAAATGTGCACTCTTTTAGTTTACCTCTGGTCTTTAATAGTTGCTTAAGTTCACACAATTTGCATTATGATTGATACCATATTAGTTATGTAATCAATTAAAAAAAGTAATTTATAATATAATCACACTAATAAAAATGAATTTAAAATTGACATTCAACATTATTACATAAAATATACTGAATTTTACTTACCAACACTGAGGTAGCAACCAGACAACAATGATCCCACCCATGCAGTTTTTCCTTTTGTTTCATCAAAATAGTCTACAAACTCCATGAAAAACACTCCAAATGAATATGCGATTCCATCAACTATTAAGTTACTGAGAAAAGAAGCTGCACAAATAACCCACCCCCAACCACCATCAGGCGGAGTGGGAATGTAATGGGCAAGATCCTGCTCAGACTCATCTCCTCTTGAATTCTCCCCCTCACTAATACGACTCCTTGCACGTGGCATCCTATAAAATATATATATCAAAATTATATAATTTGCATTAGTAAAGTATATATATAATCTAGGCTATAAAAAAAAAATCGCAATCCTTAACAAAATAAATATTTAGAACTGAAAAAAAAGCAAATTAAACAAAAAAAAATATTATTAAAATAATAATTTATATCAATTACTCAATTTTATTCATTCAAACAAATGTAATAATTACTTTACAATCCACCATCTAAATATTTAAATTGTTAAACTTTGATATCAATAAAAAATAATTACTCAGTTTAACTTAAAATTGAATCATTTAATTTGTTATTAAATTTCTATAATTTATCACAGTATCACAATGGGAAAATTAATTAAATTACATATTGAAATAAAAAGTGTAGTAAAATAGTCTTTAAAAATGCCTTTTCACACTCTCAAAAAGAGAAATAATAAAGAAGAAAACATTATTTCCAATACTTTCCAAACATATAGTGATGAGGGTTTAAAATTTCCTTTTCCTTTTTATTCCTTAGCTAAAAACAGCTGGATTCTCATTCCTTAAGCAATAGTTACTAACTAAATGAAAGAAAAATACTTAATCTGAAAAAATTCCCAAGTTTCACTTGGCTTAGATTCTACCTCAGGTTGTGCTAACCACTATAATATGAAGCTTTTTTTTTTGTACTGCTTATTAATATATATGCATAAGTATAGCAGTTCCTATTTGAAAAAAATAAAAAAATAAAAAGACAGTTTGATAGTGAGTTTTGTTTGTTATTATACCAACCAATCTGTGAAGTTCAGAAATGTCCAAATATAACACAAGATTGTCTATGATTGTATAATATCTCGGGATGCTGGCTTAGCTAACTACATTTTAAATTCAAATTGAATTATCTATTAATAAACTTCAATAAGATTTCAAGATTACGCATAGTTGTAGTTCTCTCCTCCCTATGAAAGCAATTGATATTACATCTCTTTAATTTGCTTTTTGATACAATGTTTATAAAATAAATGAAGTATTGTCGCCTATGAAAATTATATTCAAGTTTGCATAAAATACCTTTTTGACATTATTTTTATTTTTTCCACATCTAGTCCCTTTCCAAATTTAGATTCAAACTGCTGAATATTATAGTGGATTCTTAAATAAAAAAAAATTTCAATGCCTTTAAGTTGTACTAATAAAAATCCATGTTTTACTTTCATATAATAAATTTATCAAAATAGTAAATTAATTTACAATTAATTTAGAAGTAATAATATTAATATCAAAACATTGGAGTCAATTATGCATCTCCAACATTTAAGCCTCCTTTCTACTTACACTGCTTCCAAGAAATTAAAACTGCCATTTTCAAACTGATAATTATTCAAGTCAAAAGTTAAAGAATTTTCATTGGGAGAAAAATTATCTAGGATTTTTGAACATTAAATACTAAATTTTTTATAAGTTGTCTTTGAAACATTGAGAACAATATTTGGATAGGCAAAAATAACACACTCATCAAACAAGAATAAGTTTATGATTTTATTTTTAATAATTAAAAAATCTCCATGAACAAACCTATATACATTTTAATGCATGTTTCATGAAACTGAACCCACAATCATAAAAACAAGCATAGCTAAGAGTTAATATACACCTCCTGTTTAATGCCGATTTTTTTTCCACCATAATCATTAACTAGATACACAATCTCCATGTTGCCTACAGTGCTATCTCTGAATCAATGCACATATTACATAGCAATATAGTTTAGCTATTCACTACAAAAATTTTGAAGCACTAGCAGTATGGATAATGATTTATGACATGAAATGTGATAATGGATTTTGTACCTTAACCCATGATGGAACAACATGCTAACACTGAATTTTAATTTAAATTGACAAAAACTGCTATTAAAACATTTGAAATGATTCAAACTGTGTATGGAAGGGAGAGAATAGAAGATGATCCATGAAAGTATGAAACATATTGCCAGACTTCATATAATTCGTGATCTAGACACATTATTGCCTAAAATTTTTGTGTATATACATAAACTGTTACTATGCAATCCTTGTGTTGCAGGAAGCTTGGAGAAATAGTCCTTTTCTCTAGAACATACTATGTTATATAAACCAGATATCTCATCAGGACTTGCAGCATCTTTATTTTTAAGACATTACAAAATGTTGTTTTAACTTTATCATGCCAGATATTTCTGTCAAATTTGAATGATTCTGTAGAATGGAACCTACAGCTATAGATAGTCACTAATATCTAATCAGTATTAACTCAAAAGATTAACATGAAAACTATTTTATTGTGATAAAATTTATGTTATCTAATAATATGTGTAACTTCTTTAATTTATAAAGAGTACTGTGTAACAAACAAGAACTTACATATAATTGTCATATTTACACACCCTTCAAAATCTTTTTTACACATCATGCATTATTTAGGATAATACTTAATCAAAAATAACTGGAATCAATAGTACAAACACATTTTTCATTCATAAATATCTAAACCAAAATTGATAGTTAGAATATACATAAGTCTATCCATATTATCCATGTTCAACCTTTTACATTATATATTTGACTTAAAAGAATAGTGCTTACATTAATATACAATTTCAGTTATTATTTGATTATATCAAGAAAATTTTTATATCCTTTTCAACTAACATAAAACTAAATGGTACAAAAAAATGACGAAGACTATTATCCTAATTAGATATAGCTAAATATTCCTACTGTGTTATAGTAATATGCGTGCTTTTTATCTTGTTTTTCATGATAATTTTTTTTCATCAGCCTATTCAAAAAGAAAAATGCACTTTTTAAGTCAATTATATCAATTTTGGAACAAAAAAAAAAAACTTGAAATATTTAAATATATCTTGAAACATTAGCAAAATATAAAAATTTGAAACAATCTTCAAATTCGATTAAATTAGTAAAGTGTAGTTGATATAGATACTCTTGAAATTGTGTTTTACATATCCAAGGTTGATACATAAACAAATCTCTTTTTCATGAAATAATATTGCACTCAACAAAACATTTAACAATGCATTCTTAACTTTCTATTACATCAATCTCACAACACTAGCAGTAATATCCTTACAGGATCAAATATATTCACAACATCTAAATGTCACTAGTCTAACATCTTTCCATCTGGAAACCCCCCCTTCCCATTGTTTGATAAGTAGAGTTTTGGAACTAAGAACTTTTTTGTAATTGAATGCTCTTTCTCACATTAATAACATATCTTTCTAACTAAAAATAACTAGATATTCATTTACCTATTAATGTTGGTTGGCTATCTAAGCAGACTATAAACCAGTTACCTGAAAAGATCCAGATATTGCCAATAATTCCTTAGCTATCTATAAGATCTCCTAGCTTCATCCTAGATTTGAATCCTAAATCATGTTCATAGTAAGTTAATGTATTAGTCATTACCTATCTAAATAATCTAAAAGCAAATCAATGAATTTATGACAGAGTGGGGATTGGCAGGTGAAAAAGTATGATTTTTAATGTACAAAAGAATGTTAATATTTGAAAATAAATATGTTTCTCTCTCTCAATTTCTTAAAAAACAAGTTATATTAAAATAAGCAAAATAATCAAAATTTCAAATGATGTACCAGCAATTAATTGGAAAAATAGATTTTCAGCTTAAACTGTTACAAATTTATCATTTAAATAAGATTAAAATTTGTAAAATAGAATGTCTAATTCACTGTATCATTTCTAAGAATACCAACATCGTAGCAACTCAATCTCTTATGACAATGAACCATTTTAATTACACTCAATAGATTCCTTCCTTAAACAATAATAACTGCAGCCCATTCCTATAATTTTGAACTTTTACAATTTTTGTAAGGCTTTAAGATCCTATTTTTTAAAAGACATTTTTTCCCCTTTAGTAAAATATATTTTGAAATGATGACAAATGAAAAAATGTCTTGGTAACGTTATACAAACATACTAATTAATAAATCTGGATATTGTATAACAATGTTCTATAAAATCAAAGATACTTTTCGTTTAAATATTTTTATTATTATGTATAAATCTTTATGTGAATCTTTAGTGAGATACGGAATAATGCTTTATGGTTTTGCAAGCTTTTCTAATATTGATCTAATAGAAGAAAAATATATCAATAAAGAAAAAAGTAAGTAAAAATTTTTATTATTCAACCAACTTTTGGGTTATATAATTGTAGAGAAAAAAATTTTTGATAATATTTTCAAAAAACCTTATATAAAACAATCCGAATTGTGTCTAAGGAAAACAGATTTATACATAGTTTCAAAATATTAGAATACATATGGAACTAGAATAAAAAAAATCATTATGTTCCTAAATTATTTAATAATTTATCTGTGGAATTAAAAAGCTTGCAACATTATAGGGAAATAAAATAAAAAATAAATTAAAAAATATATTAAAGAGGGAGAAAAATTAGTACATAGAAAAATATATGAGTATAATGTTGTATAATCAATATTTTTATTATATAATAATATATTATTGAAATATAATTTATTGTTATTATTATTGGCATATTTTACATTATGTTTAAAATTTCATGTAAATTCTAAAATGTTATAAAAAATTTCTTCTTCATAAAACGCACAACTAGGGCTTAGTAGGAGAAGAATGAATATATTTTGAACTATATTCAAATGAATTAATGTATTTATTTTAATAAACAATAGATTAATAGTAATATTTTTTTCATAAAAAATTTAAAAAAAGGCAAGAACTGCATCAGTTTTTTTTTTTTTCACCAAGTCACTCTAATTCAAATGTTCATTGATGGAAGGGGTAAAGAACTTTTAATTTTAAAAGAATTTTCAGTGCATCCCATCTGTTTGTTAGTTGCACAAGTTTGACACTAGGTTCTAAATACATATTTTAGTGACCTCAACTATATCTAACTGTAGATCCACTTGACCATTTGGAAAACAGATAGTAGCATAACTAATATTTTAACATATATTAACAGCTATAATCCATTATATCATTCCTCTAAATTCATCTTACACGAGCATGAGTAATTGATGAACGAAAGATAATGAAGATTTCCAAATGAAAAAATATTTCTAATCCAATGCTTCCCAATAATCCAAGCCAATAATCAGAAACTAATTTCAGAATGTAGTTGGTACTTATCATCCAATATCCACAGACTACTAATGCTTACATAAATAGCATTAGAATAAAATGATATAAAATGGAATATCATGTTTAACTAAGCTAAGAGGGTTATGAGAACCTTTGTTTTAATGTTACATATTTTACATAATCGATTTAACAACTGAAATACAGGTTTATTATATACCTGTATCAATATATGTAATATATAGGGCATATGAGCACAGATTTTCAAATGACCCACCATTCGTATCAGTGTTATGAGATGGAGTGGAGAGTAGTGAGTTGTTTAAAAATCTGTGCTCATATACCCTATATATTATATAATCAATTTACAAAATTTTAATAAAAAATATTCACAAGCCTCTAAAAGTGAAGCATAGTAATATTGTACACAAAAATAATAAAAATTATTCAAAAAAATCTAATATAGTATTACAGGTTAAATATTTCAGCCATTTTTAATACATCTTGCTTCACTAAGCAAATTTCTTTTTTTTAATTTTTGGATTATTGGAATTTAACTATAACAAGTAGATTTTTTTTGTTTATATTTTATAACTTTTCATATTTAATACTGTATATGAAATACTTTTTTTTTTCATCTTTCATAAATAAAAAAAAGGTTGCCAAATTATTTTACATTTTTCATGTATAGATTTTTATAATTAGAATAAAATATACTATAGTACTAAATTTTTACTTGTTACCTTAATCTGCTGTTATAAAAATGAATAAAATTTAATATTTTTCATGTAAATAATAAACTATATCATATGAATGGTAAATGATATCAAATTATCTTAATAATAATTAATTATATATTAATATCCAATTGCTTTAATGTTGGGGTTGTCTTTGGGAGAAAAGTTTTAACAAAAATAAAACTGTTATATGCAGATGTCAAATGAAATTCCAAATTACTAGCAATTAATGAAGTAGATTTAACTAACTTGAAAAAGTTTGTATTAACAATTAAATATAAATAATGTATATCAAAAATATCAATTTTATTTTAGAGGATCTTCATTGAATATATGCAAATAGATATTTGTTAAATTATATTTCATAAACAACTAAAAAAAAAAAAATCGAGATATATACAAATGCATATAAGATCTCATGTAGTGTTAGCATATTTGCATAGCTGGACAGATGTAAATTTTAAAACCAGTGATAGTTGAAAATTGTTGTAGATTACTGAAAAATATAAAGGAATTTTAAAATTTTTCTTTCAAGTAACCCAGTTAGCCATACAATTAATAGTTTATATAAATGGATATCTAGCTTTTTCGCTAAGAAGTAAAACCCAAAAGACATATCATAAAAATGCTCCTCTTTGCCACATTTGACCAACCTGTGTGAATATTGTCTTCCTTTTCACTATTTCTTTGTGGGATAATCTGGACAGATATTTGCTCTGCAGGAAAGTCTATCAAGATTGTTTTATCATTTAAACACATTATTAATTATCATTATTTAATATTTAAATCAATAATATTTTACATAACAGAAGGACATCATGTCATTTTATGGCTTGAGTTATGGATAAGTCAGAAATAAGTAGCTAACACATATTATAAGTGGTGGTCTGCCATTGAATACTATCCTAAATTTAATATAGAACCTCAATTTTGAGATATATTATAAATCTTAATGTGATCTTTATATTACTAAGATGCAAACAACTAGCCAGCCAATTTGGTCAGTAAATAGGTCTCAAGAATGGTAAATTTAAAAAAATAAAATAAAACTTTTACTAATTAGTAAATAATATGCTAGAGAATTATTTAATATCATTTTTACATACTTTCACTGCTACAAAATGTCTGGTAATAATAATACCATTAATCATAAATAATAGTAAAAAACCATTGTAATCATTTTTGAATGTAATATAATAAACTTATGAAAATTAAATTAATAATTCCTATAATTCTGTAACATAATCACTTCATTTATAAACAATATTACAAAATAAATATATTTAAATAAGCAAATCAGCAGTGAATTGGCTGGCTTAAATAACAATTACAATCAAGCACAAAGCAATTATCTACTTTAGAATTAATTTTTTTAATATCTTATAGAATGCAATAATTATATTGATAATTAGTATATTTACATAATTAAAGGAAATGTTATTTACATCTTTGAGGATGATGATGATTATAATAATAATAATTCAATTTATTAGTAAACAACAGCTTACAAAGCCAAGAAAATGTTTTACAATGGTTGTATTTATATAAAATTTTGATTTAATAAATTTAATATATATATATTTTAAATATTTTAAAATCTGATGTAAACTCTACATCACTAAACATATTATTATATTCATTTTGTAATCTATATACAGGTGCATTCTTTATACATATATGTTTAATTAATGGTAAATAAAAAAGTCCATGATTTCTGCTATTAAAAGTTGGTATTTTATATGTACATTTGTTAATGAATTATCAAAAGTTATTATGCCATTTATCATTTTATATAAAAAACACATACCAGTATTAGGCAATTCATTATTATTATAAGATGATGTTTTATATACATATTTACAATATTTATCATAAACTTTTTGTATTTTTTCATATTTGTTTCATTTCTTGAATTCCATACAATGGATCCATAGTGTAAAATTGGCACTATCACCCTATTAAATACTAGTTTATTAGTCTGGAAATCAAAAATAATTTTTGATCTGAGCATCCTGCCAATGAGTTTAAATGTTTTATTGGCAGAATGTTATATGGTTATTAAAAGTAAAATTGCTTGTAAAAATTATACCCAAATCTTTATAATCAGTAATTTTCTTAATTATGTAATGATTTATATGGTAACTACTTTGTATTAACATTGTTTTTTTTTAATATGTCATAACATTATATTTATCAACATTTATTTTCATATTATTTGCTTGGCACCACTTGTAAAATATATCCATATAATTTTGTAATGTTTTAATATCTTTTTTATTATTAATCTCCAGAAAAATTTTAATATCATCTGTGTAGCATAATATGTTCTTATTTGAAATAAGTGTTAACAAATCTGATATATAAATAGTAACAAATATTAGACTTACCATACTCCCTTGCAGAAGTCCCCAAGTCTAGATTTAAAATTATTTGACTGTTCTATCAGGCAAAAGTGATTTGAATAAAGTCATTAGATTGATTGAAAAAACCAATTTTCTCTACTTTTATAAGAAGTATTCTATGATCAACTTTATCAAAAGCCTTTGTCAAATCAAAATATATCACATTTAATTGACTTCTTGCCTCAATAGCTCTACCTATGGCATTCAATATATGGATTAAATTTCTTTCTATTGACCTTTCTGGAAGATATCCCATGTAAAGAATAAGGAAGAATCCTTTTTAAATGTGTAATTCTATAGTAAATTGATTTTTCAAAAATTCTTTATGGTATAGGTAATAAAGAAATAGGTCTATATTCCTGACCTGATTTTTTCCCAGATTTGTATATAGGTAGTATTACTTTAGCCATTTTCCAATAACTAGGAAAAATTGATGTTTTAATAGACAATATTAAAAATCTACAATAGAACTGGAGCCAAAAGCAATGCATCCTTTATAAATAAAAACTGGTATATTATCATAAGCAACATTTTTTTTTATTTTTTAGTAATTTTGTAGAGGCATATATCTCATTCAAATGATTTTGAGTAAATGTATATTCCAAAATTTCACATTAAGTTGAGATATAAGATAAAAATTCATTTGATTCCATATCTACTATGCATGTATTTTGTCTAACTGAAGGACAATGAGTCTTTATCACATTCCAAAAATGTGCTGGATCTTTATGTATTTTGTTTTGAGTCAGTTTAATATATTAAATTTATTTAGCAGTTATTGAAGTTTCCGAGATGTAGGAAGTTATTTTAATATTTGGAAATAGCTCCCTATGTATGTTATTAATTACTATATTTAGGGATGAAACTTGGGAATGAGTGATGATAGATATTAGGTTACAATAGGATTGTAAGGAATGATATTAATATAAAGTATTCCAGTTTTTCCCTTTCTATAAAAAATAGTTAGCATCAATATATGCCCAAATCATACCCATGCTTGAACTTCCTTATAATACGATTGGTAAAAGTGATAATGAATTCATTTCCACTACCAGATTCAGAATAATTTTTTTTAAAAATAGCACACACGTGTGAAGACAAAACTGAATAGGTCTTTTATGAATTTATTTTTAGTTTGGGATGGGGGAGGGGGGTTAATAGATATAATAATGAAAGTTTGCACTTCAAAGTAGAAGACCATAATTCTGTAAATTTCATTGCTTATTTTCTTTAAATAGAAGACAAGAATAGAATGCAATGAGATCATTATGGAATGTTTTTGCATTTTAAAAACAGCCTATTATTGCTTTTTGGCCCTATATAAGTTTATTACACAAAGAATCAACTTTCATATGAATAGAAAGATAGACTTGAAGGAAATTCATAATCTTTTCATCTGAAACTAAAACCTGGTTTGACAATGTTTATTTCAATGTGTTAAAGAAGTATGGAGAGATGTATGTTGGGAGTAACAAGAAGAGATCGAAAACGCAATGTTTGGGTAAGAGAACAAACAGGTGTTACTGACCTCATTGAAAAAAATTAAAAGATCGAAATGGAGTTGGGCTGGACATATTGCTAGAAGAGATGATAATAGATGGACAATTGAAATTTTAAACTGGATTCCACGAGATTGTAAAAGACCCAGAAAGAGACCACATGTGAGATGGATGGATGGAATAAGAAAGTGTGCAGGGGTGATATGGAGAAGAGAAGCTAAAGATCGGAGAAGATGGATTAAACTTGGAGAAACCTTCATCCCGCAGTGGATTGATAATGGATGATAGGAAAAATGAATAGAAAAGCTTAAAAATTTGTATACTATAGGGAGGTAAACTGTAAGCAGATGATATTTGCTTTCCATTAAGAATGCTCCATGTGGATTTGTTTTTGTTAAAGGTAAAGGAATAATTAGTAGAAGAATTTTCCAATATGGAATAAAATATGGCCAAATATTTTGAAAGAAACAACCAAGTCATTCATATAAAAAATATAATTGATTTATATAGCTATATATATATCAGATTTGTTTTCTAATTCTGAAAATGGTTTTATATAAGTAATAAAAAACAAGAGAAATCATGATGGGTTGAATTATAAGGATAGAAACCGAAGGACTCATTCCAAATATTGTGAATTTTCATATTGAGGAGTAAATTATCCAGTATGCACAGTAAAGCAGTGAAATATTATGCTTATTAAAAGAGTCAAAGGTAGCTGCAATGTCCAACTGAATTTTTATGAAACCTGATTTCATTGTTTGTCTTATTTCAACTATGATCATCTTTAAAAACACGATTGCTGCAAAAGTTAGGGAACCTTATCTTGCAAATTAGTACTGCGTTGTTGTGGGAATGATGAATGATTGTATTTCATCTTTAACAATCAATAGTTTTAATGATAGTTGGAATAATAGAAATAGGTTTTTAATTTTAAATTAAGGAAGAAAGAGTATTTTCTTTGAGCATAATATCTATGATACTGTATTGTTGATCTATCTTAAAAAATTTGCTTGAGTAAATAATTTATGAGATTAATGATGATAGATATTGTGAAGTAGTTCAGGGAGACAGTATAAACACAGGGATAGCTTGTTTTCCTGAATGTGTATTATCTGAAGGGGGGACTGATTTTTAGGCCAATCTCGTATCTTATAATTTTATGATTTCCATTACTTACACTGAATAAACAGAGAAAAAAGGTCCGGATAAACAAGGTTTGCAATTTTGCACTAGAGTAAAAGAAAATATACAATAACATTTTTAGGAATTAGTTTTAATTTGTTAATGTTTAAAGAAGATTGAGTTTTTTGAAAGCCCGATAGATATAACTTTTGGGCTAGATATAAGGACTGTCAAGAAAAACTTTTGATTAAAAGGTATTCTGCTAATAGCAATTGCTTGCTTTTATTTTATTATTTAAGCAATATATGCTAACACCTTAAAATTTTTGTAGTCAATAACTAAAGTATGTCTCTAAATAAAATATGCTTGAATTTTGTGATGGCATTGTTGGTAGTATGGAGATAGAACCAATCAATTTTTAACTAAAACATACTATGTATATACTACTATAAGATATAATTCAACACATCAATTTATATCACAAATGAAAAAAATAACAGTGAAAACATTTAAATTATTTTTAGTTGTTAGAAATATCTACAAAAACTTATGAAGAACTAACTTCACAATGGAAAGTCAGAGAGAAAAAAAATTGCTTAATGAATTACATTAAGTGTACTTAAAACAAGATGTGATGTGATGTATTGTGGCTTCTCCTTAAACAAAGTCAAGAATATCTCAGCAATTATGCCCAGATAAACCTGTTAGCCACTTTATTTTCCATTCACCACTCTAAATTTTCCCATATTCTGCTCCATCCCATTTCCACAACACAATCTTTGTCAACTCTATAACCTTTATATCTAAATCCCCATTATCTTTTCCCAAACCCAGCATAAAAAACAATAATTCATTTTCTGTATAATCACTTTTTTCATATTTCTTCTTCCATAACTTCATTATATGTACCCTTTCTATTTTCAGTGCCGACCAGAGTAATCAATGGATGCCAGAAGGCTTGTGCATAAAATCCCTATCTAGTGCCTACTCATCCAATATCCCCAGACTGTGCTAGCATAAGAAATAGTGATCATATGATGTTTAGTACATTAAGTGTACTTAAAAAATCCCATCCTAATTGAGCTCTTACACCTAAACTTCCCAATAAACAATTTTCAAGCTTTTTTTAACTCATGCCTCCATGCACTTATATCTAATTAAACTGATATTGTAGATAATGGAAGATCAAAGATGCTTCAAACCTCAACATTATCATACAATAGCGGATGATAAAAAGATTTCAATTTGGTATACTTAATTAGATAACAATAGATTGGATTTAATGAAAAATAGCTATTGCATAAAAAATGTATTGGATACAATTCCATTTATCAAACCATGTGTGAATTGCAGATCAGATTGGTTAAAGATATAAAAGCTCAGGAAATAAAAATATTTTGAGAGAATTAATTGATTCTAGCATGAGTCTATCTGAATTTGGATGATCTATCTGCTGGTGAACTATATATAGGGAAATTCATAAAAATAAAAAAAAATCTAATCTTTATGGAATTTTTAAAAAATGGCAAAATATAAACATTTCATTGTTTAAAAAAAAAAATGAAATAATTTTAATGACAGCACTAAGTCTGGAAATGTAATTTATTCTACTGTAACTTTAAAATTAACAAATATTTGATTATTATTAATTTGAAAATAAACAACATTATTTTTTAATGTTTCTAAAGAAATGATGAATGCTTTCCATTTACCAATGAGATAAAAACAAAAAAATATCTCACTTCTATACAAAAAAAGAAAAATGTACATTTTATAAAATGTAGTCAGCCATAATCTTGGTTTGCTTAAAATAAAAACATAAACATAATGTATATTTTAGCAAGCAAAACAATATGAAAGGATCGATAAGAAAGTAACAGTAATAAGTGTGTTAAATGAAAGCAATCCATAAAAAACAAAATGCAGATGAAACTAAAATCTTATTTCCTATTTTGCATTGAAATTAATATGTAATAAAAAGTATATTACATCAAAATGTTTAAATAAGAAACAAATTCCCCCAAAAAATAATCTAATGTCTTAAACAAAAGATGAAAATAATTTGTTTTTGCCAGTAAAGTAATGTGAAAATGGTCAAATGTGAAACTTATAACTGCCTGCATTTTATGAAATGTGTGTTTTTCATATTTTTATCCAAAAATATGTGTAAGACATTTTAGTGACTTTTTATAAGTGAGATGTTTATAATTCTTAACGATAAATAGAACAAATTCATTACTACCTTAATACGTTAAAAATTTCAGTTCTTCATTTTGAAATTATTGATAACCAAGTAGAGTGTTAATTTTATTATTATATTAGAATTAATTACATTTGTCAGACTTATTAATGCCATAAAAATTATTATTATCATTTTTTTCCCCAAAGAAATACAAATATTTTGATATATTTTACATTTTTTAGAATTGTTTATGAATGTTTCTCAGATTTTTAAACAAATTCAGTTAGAATATATGCTAAAACACATCAACTGATTTTATAAAATTTACATTAAAAAAATTTTTTTTTTCTTTATAATTATTTAACTTTTCCATTATAAATATAGTAGTTAATTAATAAACTTTATAATTTAATATATGGATTCAAAAATAACATATAGGTTTGTCCAATATTTAACATGGCCAAACTATTCTATTCAATTGCTGTCATTTATTGTATGTTTGAGTAACAAATAAATTTTTAATGGTAGTACTTGTTAAATTCATATCCAGTATTAACATCCATATCCACAGAATAGTTTTTGGTTTATGGTCTTTGTCAGTAAAGAGTTGAACCTGCTCTAATGCAATTAAATCTTTTTTGGATCTGTGTTTCTAGTAATTAGATACTTTTTTAATGAAACTAGCAGACTGAAATTCAAAAATATCTTAATGTTTCAATCCAAAGCCAACTTGTTGCATAGTTATGTAGTTCTGACACCAATTCAGTAACTATATAGTTTGTGTCTACAGTTTTTATAACAACTATAAGCAGTTGATCGTTATATAAAATAAAACTATATATTAATATAACAAAGCAAGTAAACTGACTTGAATTTAAAACACTAACACATTTGTGAATTTCAATGAATTACATGATAATAAATAAAAAGTGGTTGCTAGCAAACAAAGATGCATGAAATCCAAAAGAACCAGCTATATTACAACCCGGAAATTACTCTGACCGATATTGATAGGGAAGAACAAGATATGAATTTAAGAAGTGCTATTATCTAGTATTTACTGATTCTTCAAGCTTATAACAGATAGCAGCAGCAGCTTCTGAAGAGTAAATCATTATAAATTCACTAGCATATCACTAGTTAATAGCTTGAAAGCCAGATAAAATCCATACATCATAATAATTTTAAAAATCGTGTTTTATCTACAATGCACATCAGCAAGCTTAATACCCTTTGTTTTAATTCTTGCTATAAAGCAATACATTTTTACAAGGGCTTGTCATGAAAAGTGCATGTATTTTTAATTTTATTTTGAAAATTAACAATCAATATTAAAATAAACAAATAAAATTAAGATATAATTTTAATGATATAATGTAAGATAAAACAGCCTTTAAATAATCCACTAAAAGGTCAAAAGTTTTCAATAGGTTTCCAAATAGAAGTATTAAAAAAAGAAATTGCAAAGCTGGACAACTGCTGAATGATGAAAGATTTAGCACTTTTTCTTACATGTTTTAAACTTTAGCTAAGGTTGACTAGTTAACTATTAATTATCCAATACCTGGATAACCAGCAAAATTGATTGTAACTCAGCTTTCTAAAAAAAAAAGATAGCTTGGAAGATAATTAATATAGTTGAATATTATAAGCTAAATTTAGCATGTTAAGAAAGAAGGAAGCAGTAGTAAACTATCACTAACAATAATGAAGTTATCACATAATTGAAATATCATGTTAACTAATTATTTCAATATGTTTTCAGATATAGAACATACTTATAATAATGATTAATATTATAAGTGTTTAAGCAGTCTATTAGTTGTTATTTAACTAAAATATAATGTGTTAAAACCAAACTTTGAATTACATGGTGCATAAGATCAGTTTCAAGAGAAACTATTAACTGCAAAGAGAATAGACTTGAATGTTATTTATATTAAGCAGATTTCAATTGTTTTATTTCAGTGTGTGAAACATGAAACATGCACAACTATTATATATATGATTAAAATTTACTAATATCAGGTAAGAACTAATTACTCAAGATTCCAATAAAATCTTTATAGTTCACAACTAAACATTATTATATTCTGGATAGGTAAAAATTATTAATTAATTTCATTTTTTAAACAATGTTTTCCATTGAAAACCTATTCATAAAACACTTGAAGTCTAAAAATGTTACCATGACAATTTAATAATAATAAGTGAATTACATATTTCCCTCCTCAGCTGCAGTGCAAACTTTTTGAATGAATTCTCCTGGCAAGACTATCACCAATTCTTGAGGTTGCTTAATTTAGGTTTCTGATCAAATCATAACTGTTGTGATCAGGTTCTCTCACTCACTATACTTATTGAGAAAGGTTTTCAATTCCATTACAAAAGAGGTACTGCACTTTTTGATTTTAGCTCTGCTTTTGATATTATTTTGACGAAAGGGACTGACCTATAAACTAAACAAGGTCATCAAATGTAAATCTGTCTTTGCATTCTTGGATGATGTTCTCAAGAATAGGAAATTTAGGGTTGTTCTTGAGAACAACACCAGCAAAACTTATCAGTTTTTGGTACCTCAAGCCTGATCCAGAGAAATCAGTTTCCATTTGTTTCCACTTCAATAACAATCTAGCTATAAAAAAAAACAACTCATAATGTTAATTTCTGTAACTACAAAGTTACAAATGAATCACATCCAAAATACCTGGGAATTAAATTGGATCAAACTCTTTCTTTTAAACCCCATCTTACAGATATAAAAAAGTAATTTGTCACCAGGAATAATATCATCTCCAAGCTTACAGGCACCACATGGAGTTCTAATGCGGCATTCTTAGAACTTCAGGATTAGCACTTATTTATTCTGTGATTGAGTACTGCTCTCTAGTATAGTGCAGACCACATACTGATTTTGTGAATACTCAGATCAATGCCAATAAAATGACTACCTGTACTCTCAAATACCCCTTCAGCTAACCTCAGACACAGGTTGGCAATTATCAACGAATTCAGTAAGCTGTTGAGCAACCAAATCATCCAACCATTCTCACTCTGATCAGTCCCCCAAGCCTCAAGGTAAAATGAAGGCAGTCTTTCTGCAGCCATATATTGAGATATTTCACTAATTTTCTTTTTTTTTTTTTTTAAATTAGTAAATTTTTAATTTTTAATATTTTAATTAAAAAAAAAAAATCAAGAGGCCAGTGTAATCAATAGCAGAAAAATTAAAGTGTTTTAGTCCTGTCTTCATCTCTTTGATTGACTTTTGCAATAATTAAAAATATTATTTTTTGCAAAATTTATAACAATACAAATTATTTTTACACAATATTTGTGTAATAATTAATAAAAATCAAAGGTATACATTATTATACTATTATAGAAGGTAATAATTTATAACACAACCCTAAGAAATAAGCACAACATTCTGATCACCTTACGTTATGAAAATGATTGCTAAAACATCACTGCCAATACTCTGTTAAAATAATTTGAGATATTCTAAAAATTCAAAAGCAATTTTAATATTTTAAGCGCAATTTGATCATTTATCAGAGATATTTATTTATTTACTTTTTTCATGTCAAATGTGTTGACCGGGAAGCAAACTTGGCCAGCTGCTTGGAAGGCAGCTATGCTAACCGCTAGGCAGTTATTCTGCTCTGCCAATCATTCAATGATAAAAGCATCTTTTGTTCAAATTACCTAACTCATTTTTTCAATATATGCAAAATTCAAATATGAGTTTTTAGAATTTTTTCCATTTGCAAATTTACTGAATTGTGATATAGAATAATGATTTAATACTAAAATCAAAAGTTAAAAGCTTACAAAATGTCTTACTAGGGAAAACAATTAAATCTGTTATAGTGCCAAAGGGTTAATAAATATTTACTGTTAAAGCTATAAATTATATTAGTATACGATTTGCATAAGAAATTTTTATCTAAAAATATTTTACAATCTGTCCACGAATGTTTTAGTAGTTACAAGAACAATCATATTCCATAATGCAGAGACTGGATGCAAACGACATACGCAATTTGCTTAAATACACAATTAGTTTAATATATAGGGTATATGAGCACAGACTTTCACACGACCCTCCACTCTATCTCATAATACTGATACACTTGAACACATACATGTCGAAAAAATAAATAATCACCAATATACATATTTCATGCTAAACCAGCAATCATCAGTTGGTCCAGATTACCATCTCTACACATATATGTTATAAGTACTCAGATATATATTAAGATAGCCAATCTTCATACTTTAATGGACAGGCTTCAATCTACTCCACACTCCAACTCTTCAATCGTCCATCCAATTAGTATGAAGATTGGCTATCTTAATATATATCTGAGCACTTATAGCACATATGTGTAGAGATGGCAATATGGACCAACTGATGATTGCTGGTTTAGCATGAAATGATTATTTTTCTTTTCGACATATATGTATCAGTGTTATGAGCTAGAGTGGAGAGTGGTGGGTCGTGTGAAAGTCTGTCCTCATAAACCCTATATATTACATATATAGACCCAGGTATATAATAAGCCTTTGTTTCAGTTATTAATTAGTTTAAATATGTACTGCATATACATATACTAATGGATGTAAAAAAGAACAGTTTATTAATGCAATATCATCACTTACATTTTATGAATATTGTTAAACAATAATTAATTGTATGTCTTTCAACATATAATAAATTTTATTTCCAATCACTCTTATCATCACTTACTTTTTATGAATATTGTTAAACAATAATTAATTGTAAAATGTGTTTCAACATATAATAAATTTTATTTCCAATCACTCTTATAATAAATGTTATAGAAAGGTGACCTTTGAAAAATCAAATCTTTATTTTCATTTAACAATGGTATAGTATAATTATTTATAAGATGAATATGTAAAATCCACTAGAGAAAATGCAAGATTTAGTTTAATGCATAATAACTTTTACTTCCAGTTATCATTACAAAAAAAAAAAAAATAATGTTATAGAAAGGTCAACTTTGAATAATCAAATCTATTTTTTTTTTTTTTCTAGCAATGGTCTATTATTGCAGTGAAAAAAATATTTCGTCAAAATTTCAAGCATTGGTTCAATGAAATGATAAATATCATTTAATATTTAATGTCATAAGAAAAACCATCAAAAACGATCTTAGTTAATAATATCAAATGATATATATCTATTTGTCCATCTATTTATTAAATACGTGCATAGATCCAAAAAGAAATTTTGCTATTAATTGAAAGGAGCCCTTGAGTCTCCTTTTTGAGGCCTTAAAGGAAACAAGCCGGGCAAATTCCTAATGTCTATTCCATACATTTTTATTATTGCAGCTATTATAATTATGTGATTTTTCATCTAGTAAATGAATAGGATCACCAACACACATTAGTCAGTAAGATGAGTTTACTGCAGTCAAAAAAATACTCCTCCTAAACTGAATTGTAGCAATTTTATTACAGGTCATTTGTCATTTTTCAAATGTCTTTACATGTTTTAATTATATATAGAAATTTGAAGTAACAGAAAAAAATTGATGCTTATGACTAAACTAATACTTTATGAACAAATATTGCACTATTATAATGAAAACATGTGAAACATGACCTGGGTCGATTGAAAATGGCTTGTTCACTATTTACCATTTTCAAATATCTATAAGTTTTTAAAGTATGTATACAAATTATAAAATTTTATTGAATACAAGTGTTTGTATATGTCTATATATTTTCAAACTATCCCTTTATTTAATATATGCAACATGCCACATAGCTGTTATATGAAAAAGGTCAGATTTTTAACAAATCACATTTTATTTTTTGCATCAACTCTAATTCACAACTGCCTATATTATTTCCTCTTTCACATTTTACAAAGTATCCCTATGCCTTTATCCTTTACTTTTTCAAACAAAAAATCTCCCACTTTCCATTCTTTGGTTTTACTCATTCTAATATTTTTTCTCACTGAACATTATTTTCATATTTTTTTTACCCCTGCACATTTTTCAAATAACAATTTTATATCTTTAACATTATATAAAAAATGATAAATCATTTACAAACAAAAAAAGTAACTATGTCATATATTGTGGTTTCTTGTATAAAAATATTTTTACTCCCAATCCTTCTACCAATCTCTTAAATCAAAACGATGTAAATAATAAAAGTAAAAGTAGATTTTTCTGTTTAAATTGATTTTGCAATTAAAACTTCCATAATATTCAAATGATATTGAAAACAATTATCTGTGTAAAGATCTTTAATCTTTCTTAATAATGCCTAAACTCTATTCCCATATTTTCAAGATTTTTTAAAAATAATTTCTATTCATTTTAATGTATGCTTTTCTGTTTTAAAAATGCAGCATGTATTTCTTTATTTTCCTTATAAGTCATTTCAATCCACTAAGTGACAATAAATGACTTATATATCTTTCTTAATGAAATCTCTTCTGAATCTCCTTCAAAACTATCTTTTTAAACAAAATCCCTTCTGAATCTCCTTCAAAACTTTATGTACTTCTATAAATCTCATTGGAAAAATAAAATAACAGATGTTACTTAATAATCAGTTTGAATGGAAAAATAAAATAATGGATGTTACATAATAGTCAAGTTCTGAATTATAAAGCATGGCAGTACAAATCCCAGAGACTTATTTTAAGGCAATCCCATCATTAGCCATACCAAAATTCCAAATTATCACTAATCATAAATCAGAATAGACTTTGGATCTTATTTGTATTTAGCAAATATTTTAAAGTATGAAAGATGACATACAATTATAAAATGTAATGCTTTTGTAATCAATAAGCACTGCATATAATTGTATTTTGGGCAATTAAGAATTATAATTAACTCCATTTTTTTAAATACATATAAATATAAATATTATAAAGTACTATTTACATTATTTGAAATTCACAACTATTAATAATACTTTTTATATAATTAAAAACATATACAGAAATATATTATAGTCAGATGTCTTATTGATTGAATAAATATACATATAACCAATTATGTAATTTAATACATTAAAGAATTGGAATTATCAAATTACATAATTGGTTATGTCACATGTTTATTTAATTCGAATGGGTTCCTACCAGTTTATATATTTGTGAATGTATTCATTTATTATATAAAAGGCAACACATTTTATTTATAATAAAATGAATTTGATTATAATTTCTATTTCTGTTAATTTAAATTTCCTCTCTCATAATTTCAAAGTAATTAAATATTTGCTTAATGTAAATAGGTATTAATACCTGTTCTGATTTGTTGTTAGTGAGATTTGAAGCCTTGGCACAGCTGATAAAGAGTTAGCTGCTTAATATATTAAAATTACATAATTAGTAATATTAATTCATTCTAAACTTCTTCATAAGCTTCTTATTATAAGTCCACATTTGAATATCACCATAGTAGCATTAATTTTTTCTCGTTTCTACTCAGTTTAGCTTTGGATTATGCATTCAATAATTCTTAGACCTATTGTTGAGACCTGAAGCTTTCAGTGTATACCCAAAGACTTTATAAAATTTCACACATTAATATTTATTAAAAGTTATTTGAAATACTATTTATGATTTTGAAACATCAAGTTTTCATTGTTGGGTTAAAAAAAAAAATTCATCCACGGAAATAAAAAAATATTTATGTCAAGCAAATTTAAAATTATTTGAATCCTGCCTTGGCGGTATTAATAGAGAAGACATACTAAATAACAGATTCAAATTTGACATACCAGGTAGTCATCAAAAGCATACTGACAATGTTAATTGGTAAAAAAAAAATTCAAACAAACTTTCTTTTCAAAACTAACTATATTCAATATGTTGGTTTTTTTTTAATTGTACTTAACTATTAAATATTTGGATGAGGAAACATCATATTTTTGCAAAATTTTATAATCAGATTTTGCATGTCACTAATTGAGAAAAAAATATTATGTCAAAGATAATTGTAAAATTTAATTCAGTTTTATAATAATATAAATTATAAAAAAAAAAACGCTTATTTTATTAAAAAAGTAATTGCTGAATAATACAATTTTGTATAATTTAGTAAAAAATAATACAATGGACAGTTGAAGAGTTGGAGTGTGGAGTGGATTGAAACCTGTCCATTAAAGTATGAAGATTGGCTATCTTAATATATATCTGAGCAGTTATAGTATATATGTGTAGAGATGTTAATCGGGACCAACTGATGATTGCTGGTTTAGCATGAAATACGTATATTGGTGATTATTTATCTTTTCAACACATATGTGTTCAAGTGTACAGTGATATGAGATAGAGTAGTGAGTCGTGTGAAAGTCTGTGCTCTTATACCCTATATAATACTAAATAATGAAACTGTAATTTGTTAATGAACTATGCCATTTATTTCTAGTAATATTTGATTCTTTTTTTATATAAAATAAGCCTTCAATAGTTTCTATTATTTTTTAGTAAATTACACAAGTTAAATAAGGAATTACACAAGTTTTTATAATTAGTATTGTGCTATTATGAAACTATGAATTAAATTTCACAATTATGTTCAACGTAATAAGATCTTCTCTCTGATGAACAATATGCAGAGTCTGAGTGTGAAATTTTACAAAAATATATCTGTTCGAATAAATGTTCATTTTGAATAGAAATTGTCATTCTAAATTCATATCGAAAATGGTTAGTTCTGAAAAAAAATTGTTTGTTCAAAAATATATAATAAATAGTAAAAATTGTTTGAAATTTTCTATTTATCAATTAGCAATTTCAATATGGCTTTGGTGGCTCTACCCTCGTACGTAAAATTCAAATCTTATATAATAAGTTATTCCAATTAGTACTATTTTGATTTATATAGACTAGATTACCTCTTTTATGTAGTATTTTGTGTAGCATGCTATTGATAAGTGTTTATTGCACAATCGCTATTAGATTATTTGATAAAACTGACTTCTATATTTTGTCTATTTTGAAATTTATTAATATAAATCATTTAATTCAATGGTGACAATTATATTTGTCAAAAATTTACAAATAATATGTATTGAAATGCTGATGGGAAATTTTTAATAAGAAAAAAAAAAATAATAAAAAACTTGATTATTGCAGAATATTATTGAGACACATTTGATTGTCAAAAAATTGATCATACGAATATATACATCAGTTACTTATTAATGTGAATTTTGTTGAGCACATTTTGTCAAATACTTTTCATGAGGTTAATATTTTATCACTTTTAATAATATAGATAGAAAATTAGCTACACTAATCATCCATTTCTTAAATTATCATTTATAAAATTCATTTTGCAAAATAATGACTCACAAATATATTAAGAGGAGAAAAACGATAACTATTACTAGTTTGCTTTTTGAAATAGCACTCCAAATTAAACCCAATAATAGATCCTTTTCAATTATTTCCAAGCCATTTCTCAAGTCATCAAACCGTTATCTTCCATAAAGAATTAAACATTAATTAAATGCATTTCTATATCTTTCAAATTCACTCATTCAAAAATATCCAAATTGAATTTATCTTCCAATGCTGCATCTAGATATAAAAATTTTTTTTATGTTTTTGCAAATTATATATGTAAATCTTGACGAAAATTTATTAATTGCAGAAAACTTTTATCATTAGAACTCGGTTTGGTTTTTCATGAGATTCTGAATCAGCACAAAAAAAAAATGTTTTGAGAATTAACATTATTGAAAATTTATAATTTAGTTTTGAATGTTTTAATTAAATCAAATATGAAAATAATTATCTTATTGACACATTGCAGTTTAATATTAAATTAATTTAATCCGCAATAGCCTTCAACGCAGTTTTGTCATGTATCTCTCCTAAGAAGAGTACTTGTTTTATATAAATATTTCTAAATTGATTTTGTTTTTTAATATAAGCATTTACAATTCATATTAAAATGTTTTGTATGAAAATTTTTTAAAAATATAGCCATAAAATTTCAAAAATTAAAAAATAAAATTACTTTTGTTTAACTGAATTCAGTTGACTGCTTTCCTATAATCAGTTATTATAATGAAATAAATTTGTATCTCATACTGTTTGTAGTTTAAATGTAATTTTTTTTCATCTTTTTTCATGATTGTTTTTTCCTACTTTTTAAAACAAATACAAGAAGTATTGTAAATAATGACAACATGTGATCTCAATGCAAAAAGTATCTTCCTCGGCTTGCGGTGGATGGGTTTTATGCCTTTTCGAAGCTCAATTTCAAATTAATTGGTGTTAAATTTTCCTTGTTCCTCCTCAGAGAATTTAGCCTGCTACTACTCAACAAGTTTAAGAAATTTAGCCTTTATTTCATTTACAATATTTACTTTATCTATAAAGCATACATATTTTAATGCTTAAGGAGACAAATCATTCTCTACCCATTGTGGATGTTATACTATTATTAAGTATATATATATAGGTTTAGTTTTTCCCCAATGGTTATTTATGGCTAACATTATTTCTACTATCCCAATAGTATTAATGAGATTTCCATTGGCATCTTTTGCTTTTAGCACTGTTTTTCCTACTCTTGGTTGGTCTTTGATTTTTTTATTTAATTCTGACTAATCGTTCTGCGATATGATAAATACCCTGACACCACCCTCTATCTCTATTTCTACAGATTTATCGCATATATGTACTACTAACATTCCGATTTTCTAACAATGGTTTCTGGAGATTATTTAAACTTGTTTTAATGTTAGTGTGGCAGAACTTCGCTAGATGGCCACTTTTCCGCAGCTGTTGCATTTTGCGCTTTTCCAGCTGCATTCACGTTCAATATGTCCACTCCTTCCACAGCAGTAACATTCAATCTTCATTCTTTGTGATCCTTTTGTCTTGCTTGTCTTAAAGATTGTAGTCTGTTTTGAACCCATCCATGTTAGTTAACTCATAGGTCATGACTCTTTTGATGGCATCCAAATGATAGGTCTGGGATAGCTAATAATTGTCAAAATCTATCATCATTCATCTCCCACAAAATCTATTCTAGCAATGCTTCCTCTAAGTAATTTTCATACACACAATTATTGCCAAGTTTCGCAAGGCAATATCAAAATCTCAGCAACTTTCTTCCTTCAATTGGTGTCTATTTTGCAACTGAAGGTGAACTATGTCCTTCAGTGGCTCGGGGTTAAAATGGTAAGTTGCTTGACTAATTCTATATAAGTGACTTGCTGGATCTTTGGGTTCTCATAACTGGTTTGCAACCTCAATTATTCTCAGTCATCTGAATAGCAGTGTAGCAATTATTGTTACATCATCTTTAATTTTATTAACAATAAAATATTTATCTATAAATTTGGTACAAATGGGCTGCTCAGAGAGAGTCTTAACATCAAATTTACCTATCACTAACTGTACTGTGGCCACATTCCTCGCTTAACAGCTTGCCTATCCACTGTTTTAATTTATTTGCACAACTGACTAGCTTTTAATTTCAACCATTCTCACAATCTCAATATAAATTGCTTCTACATTCTACATTCAATTATACCTGTGACAATTTTAGACTCACAACACAAATAATACAATTGTGATTATAACTAAGAGTGTAAATCAAATAACACTACAAATGGATAACACTTCAAAGCACAGTATGTTGGAACTACATTTAATTACTAATTATTCTAAAACAATATCAATATCTTACAGAGTATATATGAATATTTACTATATACAATATAAAATCTATGTGAATGTTTGTCTATAAGGGTATCACATTTCCTGTGAATATATGTTTGTCTGCAAGGCTGTCAGATGTCAAATTCACAATAATTAAAATATATATATATGTTTGTTCATAATGTCAAATTCACAATTGAAAAATCAAAAAAAAAACTTTAAATTTGTTTTTATAAATAAATAACTATACTTAACTAAACTGCAATTTATATTACAAGCATTTTATGCAAAGGAAGTAATTACACCCTTTATATTTACTAATCTGTAATGCATATTTTATGTGAAGGAAGTAGTTCCTCGTTTAATAAACATATTTTTTTTTTACAAAGCAGTTCTGTAATGCTGCCAAATTCACATATCAAATATAACTGGGATATTTAAAAATTTAAATTTAGCTTAAATACCTTGCTGGGTACATTTTAAAGTATACCAAACAGGCTGGATTATTCCCAACATTTTTTCCTTCAATTTTTCAATTGTGAATTTCTCATATTTATTTATAATATATAGGGTATATGAGCACAGACTTTCACATGACCCACCACTCTCCACTCTATCTCATAACACTAATACACTTAAACGCATATATGTTGAAAAGATAAATAATCACCAATATACATATTTCATGCTAAACCAGCAATCATCAGTTGGTCCAGATTATCATCTCTACACATATATGCTATAAGTGCTCAGATATATATTAAGATAGCAATCTTCATACTTTAATGAACAGGCTTCAATCTACTCCCCACTCCAACCGTCCATCCATCCAATTGAAAATCTGATGATGGAATGCTCAAAGGCCGCCCTGAGGCCGTGATTCTTGTCACACCCATGTTGACCTAAGATCAATCTGACCCCCTCATGTTCAGGACATAATCCATTTAATATATATACAAGGGATGGGCAGACATTTCTATTAAATCGTAAAAAAATTTGCTAAAGCAACCAATTTAAAAAACAACAGCCTTTTCATAGGCTGGATATATCTAGTATATATATCTCTATTTATCATTAGCATTCAACACAACCCTTATGCTTATTAATATAAAATATATAATTAACAATTATATATTTTACATATAGTGAGAAGTAAAGCTATATTTATTAATATAATAATAAAAGACTGAGGGTGGCCTCTATGCTTGTCTAGATTCCCCTTCCTTTTTTCTTCCTTCATGTAGCAGGCTGCTAGTATTCTCTTTCTTGATTAATCCCTCTTTTTAATAAATCTGTTCTATTGTTCTTTGCAATCATTTACTGTTGTTATTTTAAATCAGTATTTCTTAGTAATATGTTTTACTAATTAGTTTTCTGTGATCTAATCACTGTTATCTATTTATACAAATGAAGTAGAACACTTAGTTTTACTATTTGTATAGATTTGTTAGGGATAAGTGAATTATACCTGTATTCAAATATTAAAATATTTTAGTTTTTCTATTTGTACAGATTAATTAAAATGCTTTTTAGTTTTCATGTTATTAAAACATTTTATTTAACTATTATTTTGCACACAGCACTGTACATGAATTTCAGTATCAAATCTGAGGGCTCCAAATATTTACTACTCATGAGACAACATTAAAAGGACAAAAAGATCTTTTGTTTTCTGCTCAAAAGAAAGTGGCAGCATTGTATATTTATTATACAAAAGCAGGTAAAAATAATTAAACAATAAAATATTAAAAATAGATAAAAATATTGGACTATTATTGTTGAAGGTTTGCCTTTAATGCTATTTCTTTTTGCATCTCAATTTTAGTTTATAATAAATTTTAATTATCATATTGAATTGTTATTGATCCACCACAAGATGATCAAATTTATCTACATCACAGCAAAATAAACTTTCCTATTTCATCCATCCATTTCACACATACTTTCAGAATTTTAAAAATTTCTTGAGATTTGGTCTAAGATTTCAAGTCCGGCCAAACTCTATTTCATTCTTTTATTCATTCAATAATGTCAATGATACCTGTTTGTTCTCTCATTTATGTATTTTGCTTTCAATCCTTTCACACTATTCTCAGTATGCATCTCTTAATACCTGGTTGAATGGTCTGAAATTTCTGTACTGCTCTACTATTAAGTGTCCAAGTCTCAGATCTATATGTAAGAACTGGCACAACACATCTACTAAAAACTTTCCCACTCAAATCTATAAACAAAATAATTTTTAATATTAAGTTACTTCTACCAAAAGCACTCCAACCATGATTAATTTCATTCATTATGTTTCCATCTGTATTAATAATCTATCATTATCAATCTTTATTTTCTTCTTTTGAAAAAATCCATTAAGCATTATTTTAGTCTTTTTGGTATTTATCTTTAGTTCTACTTGCTTACTTTCATCTTATAACTTTTGAAAAAAATTCCTGATTAATTATTTGTAAAAATAACCATATCATTTGCAAATTCTAAATGACTTAAATAAATCCAAATTCCCTTAGTTCCCCATTTTGATTCACAAAATATTTTTTTTATAAAACTGCTAAAAAAAGTTATGTAAATATAAAATCATCTTGGCACACCCTCTTTTCAATGTTAATCTTCTTAATCTCATCAACACTTCAGAAAAGCTTATGGAATTAAATGACTTTTTCATAATCTAAAAATCCAAAGGAAAAATGGCAACTCATACTCATTGATACTTTCTATAACTTCTCATAACACTTGGATATGAACCATTAAGCTAAAATCACTTTTATATTCTGCTTGTTTTTTATTAATTTGAATTCAAAATTTGTCGTAAATAAGTTATAATCATCTTGGGAATGATTTTCTATAAAACTGATAAAATTCTAATTGTAATTTCTAATAACTTTTTTTTCCCACTTTCATTTAGTATATTTTTATCATTTAGACATTTGATATAATGTTTTGTTAATAATTTCTCTATTTCCTTACCTGTTTTTTTTAAGATATCAGTAATAGTACATTGTTTTGTGGAGCTTTTTTATTGTTCAAAGATTTAATTACATGTCTCATCTATTCATTTAAATGCTTGATAACTGATATTGTAATTGCAGGAGTTACATTGTTGTTGTTTTTTTATTATTATTATACCAGAAATGTAACCGGCCTAAGGAGCCGTCATTTTTGTAAGAGTTTTTTTAAGTGATTTCTTTAACAAATTTCAATCACGCATGGTATTACTGTCAAGCCACAAATTACGCGATATCAAGCTACACAATTTCAATTAAATACTAATCAAAACTAAATGTAAATATGGTACTATAACATCTACATTTCAAACTTAAATTTATATTCCGTAATCACATTTTATCAATGATTTAAATATTATATCTATTTAGTTCTGTATTGTAATTAAAAGCACATGCACTGATTTTTTCCAGAGCATTTTTTCCTTTGCATAAAATGCTTCATAAAAAAATTATAGTTTATTAATGGCTAAACAAATATTTTTTTTTCATATGTCATAGCATCGGCCGGGACGCGAACCCACAACTGTCTGCAACCAACTACTTGCTTTTTTCCTTGAAAAATATACCCTCAAACAAAGAAATGTTTAACTTGAATATCACGTGACAGCATTACAGACAAACATTTAGGTATTTTAAACATAAGATAATTTTTTTTAAAAATTCTTCCGTAAATTTTATAATGTCTCTTTTTAACGTCAAAGATGTTTAAATTTTATCACACGGTTTATAGATAAATGATTAACATATAATAACCACATTCCACTCTTTTGACACTTTGAAGCAAAATATTTTGCTTCAAAGTGTCAAAAGAGTGGAATGTGGTGATTATATGTTATATATTAGAAAAGCAAAAATAAAGAAGGAAAGAGGAAGAGAAGTTATTGAAGATTATATTATAGATAAATGATTGTTAACAATATGGAAAAATGATTTTTTACTATTAAATAATTTTTTTTTCTCCAATATGACATAATATACATAAAAAATACATTGAGCCAGTTGACATCATAAAGAAATGAAAATTTTATTTTTTAACAAATATTTAAGATAAATGCGTAAGTGTATTATACCATGCTTGTGTAGCTCATGCAAAAAAAAAAAAAAAACTTTTTTTTTTTGAGCTTATATAAAAAAAAAATATGATTTTGAGTTTTCATTTTATTATAGAGGAAAAATTAAAAGCTCAGTTATCAGAATAATATTGCAATTATTTTATTAAGTTGATTAAATAATAAAGGACAATCTAAAAGCTAAAATTAATTGAAAATTGATTCTATAAACTTATTATTAGTCATTCATTAGACTAGAGATTATGCAATGCATGAGTGGTGTAGTAAAAATTAAATTATAGAAATATCCATTATTTTTCTGTGTAATTTGATAAATCAATAGATAGTTTAGATATTTCCAAATAAATTCATTCCCTGGGCAAGTTACAAACAATTTTTAATAATGATTATAAAAAAATTCAATTAAGAATAATAGATGAGCATTTTGTTATTTCGCTTTTTTAAAAAAAAAAAAACACTTTGTTTTATCATTCAGAAAAAATAAATTTTCCAAACTATTTATCTTGTTATATATCAGAATGCAATGAGAGTTTACAATTTAAGTGCAAGATGCTATAAATATAGAAACTAAGATAGCTTTACACAAAAAGTTTGCAAAGATAGCTTTAGAATTCAATTAGAAGAAAACAAGACAAAACATGATTGTAATAAGAGTACCAAACTCTCCATACAGTAGTGCCACCAAGTGCAACCCTTCATAATCAATAGATGCAGAAAGGTTTGTGCATAAAATCCCTATCCAGTGTCTACTAATCCATTATCCCCAGACTAGTTTCTAGCTTGTGGCTTTCAATAGTGAGGAATATTGGATTCGTGAGCATTATACCTAGATTTTAGAATCTAATGCAACCTTCCAGCAGCCTATCTATTTGGGTAGCTATAAAGCTACGAGTCCAAGATGAAAACACCATAATGTTTCCAACCCAAGCTAATTCACTTGTAAAGTCATATAGATCTGAACTCAGTTCAGCATCTATACATTTTGGTGTCAGGTTTAGTCGACATTAGCCTATGGGCAAGATAGATATAAAACCAACAAAACATTAGATTCTAAGATCTAGGTGCAGTGCCCTCAAAGCCAAGGTTCCTCACTGATAAAAGCGATAAGCTAGAAACTAGTCTGGGGATATTGGATAAGTAGACACTAGATAGGAATTTTATGCACAAACCTTCCTGCATCCATTGATTATAAAGGCTTGCACTTGGTAACACTATTGTATGTAGAGTTCGGTACTCATTAACAGCATGTGTAAGCATATGAATTTGTGATCATGTAAATGTTATGTCAAAACATGACTACTGGTTTTTGATACTAATGCCTGTAATCAAACCATTCTCACTTGCAAGATATGTCATAGATGATATAAATATATTGATTAACATTTTAATGTAATATATTTTAGTCTTCAACTTCAAAGAAAAATAAACATCGATTTAGTTAATCAAATTTTTGACATACTTTTAAATGAAAATTATAATTCTACATTCCCAGCTTTAAAAGAAAAATTTGAACTTCCTTAACTTAAAAAAGTAGATAAAGTCTGTGTTGAAAGTAAGATAAGAAATCTTTATCAAGAACTAAAGAAATGATCTCACGACATTAAATAATCAAATTGACATTATCACTGAAAGAAAAAAAAAATGTTTCCATCTTCTAAACTTATACTATAAACATTTTGTATTTAAAAAAATTCAGAGCAAGATGAGTTTAAATCAACTCCATGATTCATGCTGATATTGCTATCTACAGTAGTACTCATATTATGATTACAAGCACTACTTTGCTATATAGGAAAGTTATATCACCAATAACATCTCATCATAAGTGATGTAATTTGAAATCATAAACAATATAATTTGCAATTTTTGTTTTACTTTTTTGTCTAGTTGTTATTCATTGTTTAAATTAGGGGTAGGCAAACTTTTCATGCAATGGGCCAATTTTAAATTTCCATTTTTAAATTAGTAATTTTTTGTGAATTAAAAATAAAATAAGATCCTAATATAAACATAAATTCATAAAACATAAATTATTATCCATAATAACAACAAAAAAATATTAATCTAATAAAAACATAATCTGGTATTTCTGCTGCTTATCCAGTTTGATTATAGTAGTAGCAATGTGCAAGATATTCTACAAAGTTTTATCTATTATGTTAGATCTCCTTTGCTTTGATTTTATAAATGTTATTTTTGGGGAAAAAAAAAATTTGCACTTATATGTATTCCTGAGTAATGATATACTTTCTTTATATTATCAATTAAGTTTGGATTCAGAATTCAAATGTTTAAAAATTTAATATTAGCTAATTGCAGTAATTTCATTTTTAAATTTGTTTTCTCGTGAAGTTCTATAATCTTAATCAGATATTTTCCTGGTACTTTATTTATCTCAGATTTCCTGAAAAGATCTGAAAATATTTCAAAGTAAGTTTTGTTGCTTTCAAAAATCACAGAACCTTTCTTGATAACTATTGTGCAATTTTATTAAAATATTGATGTATTTTAGTTATGGATGCGTATTATTAACAGTAGTGATAAATAATTGAAAATTAATGAAATTATTATTTAATTGGTTTTGAAATTGTTTCAATTGTTTTTTGAAAGGTATAAAAATGTTCATGTAATACAGTTAATAATTGACTTTCATTTTGCAATTTTATATTCAGGTCAATCAAATGGATCATTATATCATCAAGAAATGGCAAATCATAATTTCCATGAAGAGCTTCACCTCATCTTTTAATTCAATAAAACTTTTTAACATAGCTCCTTTCAAAAGCCATTGAACTTCACAATAATATGCTAAATCCCTATAATTGGCTTCAAAATCTAGAAACATTAAGAATTCTTGATGATCAATTGCCGATTTAGATATACTTTCATTCATCACATTCTCCATGTTAATAATTTAGAAAAAAATTTTGTTGGTGAATTAATGCAATGGAAAAGAAATTTTTCCTTAAAATTGACTTTCATCCATATCATTGTTGAAATTCTTTCCAATCAATGACTTGGATCCATCAGTGGATATTCCATACCAATTATGGTAACCAAGGTTGAATTTTAACATTACCTCTTTGCCTATTATCATTGATGCAAATTGGATAACATTTCTTCAGTAATATTATTTTAATCAATTCCTTCTAATAAAAATTGAGTTGGGCAATGTCTGTAAGATCATTACTTTCATCAAATGCTAGCAAATTCTAATCGAAACATAATTTTTTACATAGATGACTGTTCCACAATTAGTGACTTATAATCTCAAATTTCTTTTCGTGTTTAAAAAAGATTAATTTTATAGCAGTTAAGAAACAGACTTTTACAAACTCCCTTTCAGAAAATAGTTTTTGAATTTTTTTTTTTTTTTTTTGAAATTGCATAATTTATTTTCATAGAATTTTCTGATTTAATTATATTTTTTATAAAACATATTTGCTGCTTAATTAAGCTCTCTTTTAATATGTATTTCTTTCCCAAAAATTTTGTTCTAATCAGAATATTTGATGAAAGTGCTTCTTAATATTGTTTCTTGTTAACTGAAATATTTTGCAGATATATGAGACATATCACTTTACTACTTTCTATTAAAAAAATATGTCAGTCTATTTCTCTTGAAATGCATGATTTTCTGTATTAATTTTTCTTATTTTATCCTAATAAAAAAAATTAACAAAAAAAAAATTTGAGTTTTACTTTTGCTAGTATATGATGTTCATTTCTGAAAATCACTATAAAAATGAACAATGTCATCGGCATTATAGATTAAATCCGTAGTCAGATAGCCCATATAATATATATATATAGTTTGTGAGAATATTGTGCCTCCAATAGAATAAAGTCGTTCTATTGTAAAGATTGGAGAAGAAAAGATGTGGTTGATAAAATAAATATTTTATTTTATTTAACTCTTATTTCAATATTTACACTATGCATGCAGTTAGAAGTTTTATACAATCATAATCATGTTTGAAAAATGTTCAAGGCCCAAATTGAGAGCTTGCAATACAATGGCCTGCAGGCTGGAAGTTGCCCATCCCCGATTTAAATCATGCTATGCTTAAATTCACATTAAAATACATAAAGATATTCTAAACAAAAAAAATCTCACTAATTAAATAAACTTATAATAAATAGTATATATTCATTATTATTAAAGTCAACATTAATCCCGGATAATCATATAAATAGCATTTTTCAATCATGACCTATCATTGCATTTTTCAGGCTATTTATAGCATATTCATTATTGTTGGGAGTCCATAATGCTTCACTGATAGTTGACCTTTTCTTTCACCAATAACTTTCCAAAGGTTTACATATGTTTCTAACACATTAAATTATCTCGTGATATAGCCAAAATAGAGCAATTTCAATCTGATTACTTGAATTTCAAAAAACTAAGTTTAGATCTAATTTTATCATGTTCATTTTCCATATTGTCCCCTATATTCTCACAAATTATTGCATCATATATCAAAGAGCCTTCTTTGTCATTCTTCTTTGGGATCAAGTATTCAAACAAAATTATCATAAACACCATTGCTTGAACAAATCAATTTTTATTTTAAATACCTAAAAATCTTTTCCATTACTGAACTAAATTTCAGCAATTGCTGGATTCTTCATTATTGATGAATAATCCAATGAGGCAAAAAGTGTTAACTACTTCTATATTTCTATTATTAATTTTGAACTTAGCTGCTGCCCTTGTTAACATAAACTTTATATATTTAACTACGATTCTATCTTTTCTATTTGTTCTTTGATTTACTTAATGAGAACCTTCTCTATTCACAACTTTTTTTAATTGTGAAACAGTATAAGTAAGATTATTAATACTGTAACAGTATGAAAATAGGGGTTAATAAAAGATAATCTGAGATTACAATGTCTCACAATTAGGTAGTCATTTGTATTAAGGCTGAATTATGAGATGGGAGACCATCATAATCCCCAAATAAACAAAATATAAAATTAAATATAAAAGGAATGAACATAAGAGATCAGCACAGAATTATAAGTTCACCAGCATTTCACACAAGTAATAATCATTCATCATCATGAATGATCAATAAAAATAAATCAGTCAAATTTGTGACTATTTGAAGGTGGTCCACTATAGATCAGGTTAATTATTTAGTCACTACCAAACCTAGGGCAGGAATACAAACAATAATTATATGGATGTATATACTTAGGTGCTACTCCATCAAAACACAACAATAAGTCAAATAATGCTGAGATACTAAAAACATCCTGACCATCATCAATGCTCTGGCCACTTAGTACCATTAATGTACTGACCAATTATAAACTAAATTTCTAAAGAAGTAATAAATAAAATGAAATGTAGTGCATGAACTTTAAAGGATATTCCTTTTGTGCCAACCAGGATCATCATCTGGATGTCCATAATATTAAACATAAATGCATACTCCATATAACTAACTTATGCACAAACTTAGCTCAGGAAGCAAGAACTCTATAAACCATTATCGTGAACAAAAGATAACTAAATACATAAAGCAGCTGATTATAAATCATTTCAAATAATGCCTAAGTTACACTATTATCAGTAGTTTTATCGGGGTCATTTAAAAAAATCTTAGAACATTAAATTGTCATGAATTTTTGAAACAGGAATTGGATAGAATAAAGAAATTAAGACTAATATATATATTACTTCTTTGACAATTCATAAGTTTTTCTTTTTCTTGAGGTTATTCTCAATTAATTTTAAACAACTTTAAAAATATTCTAGCAAGTTCTTTTGTTTAATATAAAAATTTTTGGAGTTTTCCTTTTTTGATAAAATATATTGAAAACATATCTTTTATTTTTAGTTGACAAAAGTTATTTATTTTTAAAATTAGTTAATTTAAAAAATTTTAACTGTCATTTTTCAAGAAATTATTTAAAATAATATTGTTCTCAATATATATAATACTATTCACCAGCTGTACTTTATATATAAATATGATGCAGTACCTTTATCTATGCTTATCTGCATATTGATAAAACAGTATACGTATAAACTACTTCAGCAAGCTGATGGACTCTGGATAAGTAGGTCTCTTCTAAAATAGTAGACTGGCTTATTATCATCTTTGGTAAAGATATAATCCAGTAACTGTTTGCATACATATGGTCAGCTCCATTTAGTCTAGAATTTGATAGATTTTCAGGCATACCAGCTAATAAACTATGCAGGCTAATGAATACAGAAAAGCTGATCCTGGCCTCCATGTGAAACAAAATTCCATTGTAATACTAACAGCAGTGGCTGGATACCCTGCCCCTTGCTTTCAGTTATAACTTCATAGTAATAACAATCTTGTCATAAGCTATAAAAACTCTGAAACTCCCATCTAATATTCTTCCAACCTTTTCATAGTTAGGGTGGATTTTTTTTTTAAAAAAAAAAGCACAGTAATTAAAAGTAAGTTTTCTTTATCTTGGTTGAAAAAAGTTATTGACTCTTTTCAAAATCTCTTTAATCAAAATAGTTAGTGGAATTTTACAACTACCAGTATATCTATTATAAAATAGAAACATGTTTGTTTTAATTTCAAAATCAGAATTAATAAAATATTAGACCTTTTTAAATGCTTAATTTATAATTTTTTTTTAAATTCAAAATAATTCTTAATTGTTATTCCAGTGTAATGTAAAAATATCTACCAAAAAAAATTTGTTTATTTCTACTTTTCCTGTTAACTTTAAATATAGACGTGAACACACACTACTATATTAATGTATGTCATGAGAGACATAAACATGAATTCACATTTATCTATGCCCAACTTTTCCTGTTAACTTTAAATATAGACGTGAACACACACTACTATATTAATGTATGTCATGAGAGACAAACATGAATTCACATTTATCTATGCCCAATTTGCATCTTTCATTATAATTTTCAGTCCAACTCCTTTACTAATGTTTCACCGTAGCTTGTTTAACAATAGAATCTAACGACATATATAGATCAATGAAATATCCTGTTTCCCATTTTCCTAGAAACATTACATAATTTAGCACAGTTATTGCATCAATGATTTGGTATTCCCTATCCTCTTCACTTATTCAAAGTATGTTACAAATGACGCTTCTTATTGATTGTTCCTCAAAGCTTATATAAGTGAAATTCTCTTTCAATGTAAAGCTTAATCCATATTGAATAAATTTCAGAATAATCCTATTTACATATGATAAAATATCTTTGGTATTTATAGCTTGCACATCCCACAAGATTATTTTCTTTAGTATAAATTAATTTATTTCATCTACAGGCCTCTGAGTAGTTTTCCAGAATAATTAACCCAATTTAGTTAACACTTTTTCCAATTGTTCTTTCATTTTCTGAAAAATTTCTGATTGCAATGCCATCTTTTTTGGGGGGGCAATGATCTCAGGGTTAATCTGAGCGAGCTTACTGAAGATATACAAAATACTTCATCAAAAATATCTTGATTTAATTTGTTTGTAGCACAGCTTTTTGTATTATATTTTTCCATTTGTTCAATAATCTTTACTCCACTCACAATTACCCAATAGCATATTTTAATAAACCTACTTTCCAAGATTGTTTCTCTTTTCGTGAAATTTACTTCCATTCAATATTTGATTATTTACAGGATTGTATCTAATAACAGACATTGCAATATTTTTCTTGACAATGAAAGCCATTCCAAAAAGATTTTACAGCTTAGAATGTTCTTTTCCTACGTAGCAGCACAGACAATTATAAGTTCAAATGACTTTAATCTAACTGCATCATACAAGCAATATAGTATTGTGAAATACCATAGTCTTTCTTAATAATATAGTGAAGGTCTTCAGACCTGAAATATACTTTCCAACATAAAGTTTAATTTTCTTTAACTATTTTACTATTAAAAATTTCAATATAATATACAGAAGCTTATGAATGTTTTCCCAAGCAATATAAAATACTTTGCTAATATGATTATGTTCAAATGTTACTAATAACACCCTATAATGTAATTTCATGGTATAGATATTTGTAATAGAACAGTATTAAACATACACAAAGCAAGAACAAGAATGTAATGCAAAATATACCTAAGATAAAAAAGATTATATACTCTCATATGAAGACTGTTAGAGGAAGAGAAGATGGTGAAATGTAATCAATAATAAAAAAGATTACACCTAATTATAATAATTCATAATTGCTGAACCCATATTCATGAACTGAGCTTTCAAGGAAATTATACATTTAATTACATAATTATTCATTCATTAATAATTTATTATTTAAATTCAAGAAGGGTAATTTTTACTGCCATTATTGAATGATAATGATAGGTGAAAAAATATTGCAGAACAAAAATATGGAGAGTGGGGAGGTTAGACTATTTTAAAAAGCTATAAAAAAAAACTATCAACCCTCACCCCCTGATATTTTTTTTAAAAAAAGTAAAAATGAATAAACATAATGCTGAACATGAGATAATAATAATTAAATGTTATACAATATAATATGCAAGATTTACATGAAAAAAATGACTGCAGCTATGAATATTTTTCAGGATATTAGTTGTAAATCATAAATTTCTAAAAATAAAATATAATATGGAAATGTATAATAGATTGATAAATCTTCATTATTTAAATAATCTTCAAACGATTATTCAGTAAAATCTCATAAGGCTGCCAAGCTAAATACACATTAGTAAAAGACCTTTTAATTTTTTTAATGAGCCTATATATATATAAGTTAATTAGTCAACAGAATAGTTACTAAGAGTAATTCGATCACTGTCTATTAGTTTGTTATTGCTTACCAACTCACTTGTTAAAATGTTACATGCACAGAAAAGAAGTGTTAACAGAATGAAATGCACAATATGAAAATAATTAAAGTCCCAATTAATGAATTACTATATATTATTTTCATCTGAATTATAAAACTTCAGAATTGAAAATTGCAAGAAATGATATTAAATGTATGATCAATTTGATATAAATGTACACAAACCCTCAAATTTTTCTCAAATATTGGCATCTTTGTTCCAAATGGAAGATACAATGGGAAGTCTGCATACATTCTTTTTTAATATAAAAAGTAAAGAAGTATTAAGATAGAGATTAAGTGAACACAAAAATGAAATTCAATTTTCTGATTGTGTAGAGGATAGTTTTAAGAAGGATAGAGTTCTTTAAATATATTAATACTAAATTACAATGATCATCAATTTTAAATAGTACTTATGAATAAATTTTTGAATAAAGTTAAGATATGGCTTAATAATTCTTCATGAATAGATTCTAAATCAAAAATTCAGTTACAATATAATCTTTTATTAAAGCAGGCAAAACTCTCTATATGTTTTGCCACCTAGTGCAAGCCAGAGTAATCAATGGATACCAGAAGGCTTGTGCATATAATCCCCCTCTAGTGCTTACTCATCCAATATCCCCAGACTAATTTCTGGCTTGTGGCCTTCGTCAGTGAGGAGTCTTGGATCTGAGAGCACTGCATCTAGATCTTAGGATCTAATGCAACCCTCCAGCAGCCACCTTTTATCCCTACTTAACTACAAAACTATGAGTCTTAAATTGAAAACACTATAATATTTTCAATCCAAGCTCATCAGCTTATGTAGTCGTATAGGTCTGAATTTGATGATTTTGGTTCTTTAATAACCATAGCCACCACTATCCTATTAGGCAGGATTGGTTTTAAGCCAATAAACATCACATGATCACCATTTCCCTATGCTTGCTTGTAACTGTTATTAAAACAGGCAAAACTATCTATATGTATTGTCACTCAGTGCAAGGCAGAGTAATCAATACATGCCAGAAGGCTTGTGCATATAATCCCCATCTAGTGCCTACTCATCCAATATCCCCAGACTAGTTTCTGGCTTGTGGCTTTCGTCAGTGAGGAGCCTTGCACTGATTGGCAATACGTATAGAGAGTTTTGCCTGTTTTAATAATAGTTATAAGCAAGCATAGAAAATGGTGATCATGTGATGTTTATTGCCTTAAATATAATCTTTTGTTGTGTTGTGACTTCTAATATTATGTTTCTTTGTTCTGTTATTTTTCTTAACATGTTGTTTTACTCTAAATCCATGTAAATTATTTGTTTCTTTTATCTATTAAAACTTTTTATTTAAAAAACTTATTTCTCATCTTACTTCTAGAGAGTTAACACTATCATTATTATCCTTTGAGTTCACATATACAACATAAAACTGTACTAAACTTTATATACTTTGATCTATCATCTTCCAGACCACATCATTATGGTTTTCCAAGTTGCTGGAATTCTTCACAATTATTTTTCAGTTATATTAGTATCCATGTGAGCATTGTGGCCATTCACTACTATCTTTAATGTCTAATCTCCAGTTGGATGAAGAGAACAGATATCATTGGAATTATTAAAAAAATAAAAAGCTGAAATGGAGCTCAACTGGATATGTTGGTAGAAGAAACAAAAATAGGATCTCATTAATCACAAAACTTGAGTGAACAAGAAAGTTTGCTATTGTGAAACACTGCAACAAATTCCGATATTTTGGTAATAGACTGCTAGCAGTTGTAAATGATGATAACCAATTTTATAATAATAAAGAAAAGTTCTTTTAAACTAAACATGTAATATAAACACAAGAAATATTAATTCCAAAAATAGAGATAAATAGTAGTTAATAAATAGCAATATATTTTTGTGATGGAGTTTAAATTTGAAAAAAAAAAAGTGTTATTTCTGAAAAAAAAAAAACATAGTGTATTTTGAAAAGCTTAATAACTTTCAATGTTAATTTTATAATGTGCATTTTATTTCTTTAAAAAAGCCCATTTCATTTCAAATGGAGCAAATCAATTTTTTTTTCCAAATTTATGAATGTTAAACAAAAATCATTACATTTCAGTAATAATTAGCTATTTTTAATTAAAAATGATAAAACCAATCATAAATTATAAATTTATTAACGAATTGCAAAAGTAGAAGAAAATAATTTTAATCTATTTCCTAGTGATAACAAAAACCAGTAGATTAATATAAACAATGAAATTAATAAAATAATATTAAGTCCATTGCTCAAAGCTAAGTAGAAACAATGCACAATAGAATCCAAAAGATTTTTTAAAAAAAATCCTTATTTAATAATTTCACACAATCTCAATTAATTACAGAACATTATAAAATTTTTAATATTTCATGAAAACTCATAAAATAAAACTTTTTAGCAATGCCAAAGTGGAGAGTTCAAACCACAAATGACTTACAAATATGATGGCCATTTTCAGTATTATAAAGTTAGATCATTTTTAACAACTATCAATTCACTGCAAGATGAAAATCTCTCCAAGTTTAAACCAGTTTATCTGATCTCTAGACTCTCTTCTCCACATCACAGTAACAAACATACATCTTAAATGTAATTTCTAAGTTTTTTTTTTTAAACTCTTGGAATCCTCTTCTAGCAATATGTTCACACCAGCTCCAAGTGACTCTTTAATTCTTTCAATGATACCTGTCTGTTCTCTCGCTCATATATATCATTGCTGATCTCTTCTTAATTACTCACACATTAGTTCATACTTGGTTGAGTAGTCTGAAGTTTCTGTATTGCTCTTCTGTTAAGTATCCAACTCTCAGATCCATAAGTACGAACTGGCAAAATACATTAATTAAAAACCTTTTTCAAACACAAAAGTATATTTTCTTTTAATATAGTTATTTCTACCAAAAGTACCCCATCTAAGTTTAATTATTTGGTTAATGTTTCCATATGTATCAATACTTCTGACAAAGTATTTGTAGTTGTTAATTTCTTCTAATTCATTATAACCTATATAAAATTCAAAAACTTAGCACACATGTAATACAATTATTTTTTTCTTTAAAAAAAAATAATTTAACAAATAAAGAGAAGTTATTACAAATTCTTTTTTTTTAAATTGACAGTTTCTTTTAAATAATATAACTGGATAGTAAACCTTATTTACAAATTCAAATTATTTAAAATAAAGTACAAATCAGTCTTTAAATATAAGACTCAGCTAGCTCGGGTTTGCTTCCCGGTCAACACTTTGTCATATGAAAAAAAAATAATAATAATTGTCATTTACTTCTTTCTGACAAATATTACAAGTCTATTTCAGGTAATAGTATAATCTAATCTCTAACTATCTTTTAAATAAGTGCTAATTCTTCATTTCAGCCAGAGTTATTCAAATTATGATTCAACTGTTCCAGATTAAATCTATCTAATTGTTAGTGGTGTTCTTCCTTTTTATTCACAAGGCATAGTCAATCCTGGGATTTGAAGAAGTAATATTCCCTTCTGATCCAAAAGAAAAGGAACTTTCCCTGCAGTCTTGATGTATAATTTTCAAAAACCACACCCTCTGCAAAATCTAGATGATTTAAGTATAAGTAATCTTCATTTACTTTATTCAAACTACTATAAAGAGTTCTGGAGATATGGAGTCATCCTGTCAAACACATCTCAACAATAGTCCTCTCTTAATATGACAATATAATCTAATCATTATTGTAGCATTTTGATAAATATTCTTCAGAATATGACAATAACCTGGGTTTTAATCACAACAAAAATGCTAATAAAAACAAATGCTTTTTCATAACTTACAAATACAAGGCATAATGGCACCTCATATTTATTGGTCCATTCTACAATTCATCTCAATTCTTGGATATTATTTCTGTACTAAAACCACTTTTAAATCCAGCTTGTTCTTATGATTGATTAAAATTCAGTTTGCTAGTGGAAACTGAAATCATCTTCGTAATATTATTTTACTGCATTATTCCAATCATTTGGCACATCTTTACCATCTCTAGACATCTGGTATATAATTCTATCAATAATTTTTCTATTTCTTCATCTGTTCCTTTTAAGATAAGTTATCTCCATAGATTTAATTACATGCCTTATCTCTTCATTTAAAATGCTAAACAATTCAGAAGATGTAAAAATTGTAGAGGTTACATTTTCTTGTTTTTTATTGCTCTATGATTCTTAATCAAACTCTTCTGCACATTCCATGATGTCATCTTTCTTTTCAGCAATAGTTCCATCTTTTCTTTCTTTTTGCAGTAATGTTTCCTATCAATTCCAAGATGTTGTTTCACTCATTAGTTGATGCTGATCACAATTTCTTACACATATCTTTGTTATGGTTCTGTATACCTATAGATAGACAGCAAATTACTACAGTTTAATTGATGTGCCAAATGTGCTGCCCTCACAACTTTAACACAAATTACTTAATGTAAGTATATTAATATTTATTAATCATTCATTTACTAGAGATTACCCAATAAGAAATAATATTTCTGTAGTGTAATTTTCACTATACCACTCTCGCAAAGCGTAAGCTTGTGGTTACAACACCCGTAGAGGTCCCTACTATCGCATTTTATACGCATATTATCGAGGTTATAGCCTCAGTAAATATTAATACCTTTTAAAGGAATGTAATCATAAATATATGATAAAGATACATGAAAAAAATCTGATCCAAAGATGCACCCTTGAAAGACTAATCAATATTAATATATTTTCATTAAGTGATTTGTGTTAAAATTCTAAGGGCATCATATTTGTTACATCAATTAAATTGTAGTAATTTGTTATCTATATATATATTGAACAATGATAAAGATATGTGTAAGAAATTGTTGTCTGAGTCAACTGATGAGTGCTGGTTCAGTATGCAATATGCATCTTAGGGGATGGTATATCTTTTTCATGTCTTTGGTTATAAGTTTATGATTACATTACTCCACAAGGTGTTAAAAGGGGATAGAAACCAGTCCCTGCCTTGCATAAGAATGGTGTAGTGAAAATTACACTACAGAAATATTATTCATTATTGGATAATTTCTAGTCTAATGAATGACTAATAAATATTATTAATAGCTGCATAGATGTGTATATTAAAGAATGAGTTTTGTTTTTTTTAATTGTTAAATTTAAATAAGTTTAATGACATAAATATCGTAGGCAAATTAAAACATTTGTGCTAAAAACATAGGATGAAATGTTTTATATTTAATAACCACTTGTTTATTTTATATTCATATATGAAAATAAGCTGTGTATTCAAATGTGTATTGTCCACTATGGCAGAGATCAGTTATTGACATCATCTCTCTTTTTTAATAATAGACCCATTATTTTTTCTTATTGCAGAAATGTTTCCTATTAATACCAGGATGCTGGTTTACACTATAAGTATTTTTATTTTCTTCCACATCTTTCCTTGTTAATTCATAATTGTTTTCTTATAGATCATTATTAATTCTTTTTATCATTTTACAAAATCCTACATATTCCTTCTTTTCTTCATAAATTGCTACTTTTTTGTATCGGCTATATTTTTTGCAATTCTTAATAGTATATCAGTTATCTTCCTATGGATTTCATTCAAAATCCACTAATATTTTACAATTTTCAAGTTCTAATTTAAATTCATTAGATAGAATGTTTTTTAAGGTTAGGAATATCAACTGTGAATATTGTTTTTCTTAATAATTTTTGGCTCTCTAGTTTTGCATTAAAGCTTCTCTTACATCTCAATAATCGATGATCACTTTTTGTGTTGAATTTATTAAGACTATTACAATCTTGAAATATATACTTTCTATTAGTCAAAATATAACACAATTCTGCTATACTTCATTTCGATGTTTTCATGTCGATTTCCATTTAACATTTTTCTCAAAGAAAGAATTCATAATATAATTTTTTTTCAGCAAACTCCATAAGTCTATCGTCTCCTCTCTCATTTAACAAAACCAAATTTGCCCACAACATTTTCATCTCTCAATCATTTACCAATTCTGGCATTAGTCTTTTCATGATAATTTTAAAATATTGTTTGTTCTGAATAAAAGCTCTTTGTACATCCACATAAAAATCTGCTACTTCTTTATTGCAATAGGAACTTGTTGGGACATATATCTGAATTATCTGCATTTGATATCTTCCATTAAGTTGAATAACTAATTTTGCCATTCTGCCTGACACACCATCAATCTCCACAACATTATATTTCCACCTTTTATTTATAATGAATCTTATTCCATTTGTGCTTCCAGTATTTGTGCCTTTATAATACAGTGTATATCCACTTTTTAAATTAATTGTCTGTTCACTTTTTCTTCGAACTTCACAAAGTCCAACAATATCCCATTTAATATTAACAGTTCTTCCAATTCATGCAATTTTCCTTCACCTAAAAGGGATTTGTAGTTGTAAGTATCTAAATAAAAGATTGTCATCACATGGCAATTTGGGTCCACAATCAAGAAAATTTTAATATCCTCTACTTTTGGCTGCCAACTTGGCAATAAATATCATAATTTAGTTTTGTCTGTCATGATTTTAATATCTATTTTTTAAAAAAGTATTTCATTCACACACATATACATTCTGCCTTCAAAAAAACTCAACTAATATTTCAGCTAAGAGCTATGAGGCAACTGAGAAGGACCATGGTGTTTCTTGATCTTAAATTCATGAGATAAAAAGCCAATAACACACAACACTGGCTAATGCATGTTGGTAAGCAGCCTATTCACGTTTGTATACTATATGAATAATGATATAGTAATTCGCTGCAAAGACAAGAATGAATGATGTGGACATTAGAAATTTGCCCTCTTCAGTTCCTTTAAAGCCATAGAGAAATCAAGGAGTTTCCTTTTAGTTAACAGCAAATTCCTTTTTGCAGTGAATCTTTGAAAATACAGATCATCTATTTGCAAGATTTTTTTTTTTTAAAAAAAAAAATAGAAAAGCTAGCACACAAACAAAAGAAAAAATTTCTTATAATAAAGAGATTACCAAAATTAGAAAAGATTGGAAGTGAAGTTAACCATTTTTGAAGATATTTTTAATTATTGAAAAAACAAACAAATAACAGTTATCTACGAATTATAAGAATTTTAAAAAAGATGAATAAAGTATTAAAATGTCATTGCAATTTTTTTTTTAAACAAAAAGCTACACATGCACAAACAAAAAGACAATTTTAAAAAATAATAAATTTATAAAACAAAAATTAAATTTCTATGGCACAACTTTGGGACTACATAAAGAATTTGGAAAAGCAATATATACAAAAGAATAGATGGTAGTTGAGGAGGGAGTGTACTGCCGCCATCAGATGGCGCTGCGACATCATCAACAACCGGTCTGAAACCTGCAAGTGATAAATTTATTTAGAATTCATAGTTCACTGTAGCTAATTTGTAATTATCTTGGTAAAGATTTTGTTTATAACTGATAGACAACTGATAAGTATGAAATTTCTAATTATTATATTTTTAAAATATCAATAATATTATTGCATTCATCCGATCATAATTTTTTCTTTATAGACTTAAATACATATCTCTTTTTTTTATATTTAAAATGCAGGGCAATTCAGAAGCTGTAATAAGAGCAAACTCTTCTATATACTTCATGATATTATCTCTCTTTTTAATAATAGTCCCATCTTTTCTTTTTATTGCAGAATATGTCAATAATAATAAAAATATACAATGTGTTCCTTATTAGACCAATTTAACTCCATTTCTAAACTGTTTTTATTATAATATTGCTACTTAAATAATATGTTTTCATACTCATTTTTTAAATTAAAAAAATAAAAATTATATTTTAAAAAAAATCAAATAAATCACATTAAAATTATATTTACCTTAACAATTAATATATTGTATATCTTTAAAAAAAATTCTAGATATAATTTTTTTTAGAATTATTTTTAATATATTTTGTTGAAATAATTATCACTGAAACTACTGACCTCTTTACTGAAGCAATAATAAAACATCTACAAACATAAGTGCCCCCCCCCCCAATAAAAATGTCAATTTGGAAAAAAAAAAATTATTTTAAAAATTTATTATAAGTTTATTAAAGCAAGAAATAAGTTCTTTAAATATTTAAACTAAATGATAAAAACGATTATCACTATTAAAACTTAGCTACTTAAACATTTTAGAAGATACAGAATCAATTTTCTTATGCAATATTTGCATATTAAATTTTTGAGATAGAACAATAATGTTAAAATAAAAACAAATTGGGCAAAAAAAAATCATTTAATTAAATAGTAAATTTGATTGTGGAAAATCAGTATAAGCATACTTAGCAATAAATATATGCACACATATAGTATCAATTTAAACTATGACCCCATTTTTAAAACAATCCTGTTTATATACTGAGATGATTATGTGTCTCATGATATACAACAACATAGTAGGGTGTGTGCGTGTATATATAAAATTAAAAGGAAAAGTAGAAATAAAAACAAAAATTTTTGTAGATATTTATTATATTACACTAGAATAACAATTAAGAGTTAAATAATAATTTGAATTAAAAAAATTATTACAAACTCAATATTAAAAAAGGTCTGTTTAATATTTTATCCTGATTTTGATAATTAAAAAAGAAATCTAAAATTAAAAAAGAAATCTAAAACAAGCTTGTTTTATGTTACAATAGATATAATGGTATTTATAAAATTTCCCAATCTATTTTTAATTAGATTAAGTAAGGTTCTTTAAATTAAAGCTTGTATAATATATTTTGATAAAATTTAATATATCCTCTGATGTTTAAAGGATTAAAAATACTTTTATATAAAAATTCGGTTTTAATTAAATTGAACTGAAAAGTCTTTTTTTTTTACGATATAGAAAGAATTTATTTAATTATTGTTTTCAAATTCTATTATACACTATAAAAGATGGAAAAAAAAATTAAAGATTATATCAGTATTATTATGAAGTTATAACTGAAGATAAGTCTGCTGCTACTAATGTCACAACAGTAGTTTGAATTCACTTGGAAGCAAGGGTCTACTTTTTTGTGGTTCATAGACCATAAGTATACTAGACAGTCTGTATGAAGTCTATAAAATTATAGACTGAATGTCAACAGTTACTTGATTTATACCTTTTTCAAAAATGTCAATAGGCAAGTCTACTGTTCTAGAATAAGCCAGTTTATGGAAGGTTTCATGCTATAGTTTATATATATGTAGTTTTATCAATATGCAAAAAAAACATAAATGTATAATTACTGCTAAAGATTATTCCTACTGATATTCATTTCATGAAGAATGATATCAAGCACTAATGGAAAAAGTTACATGGTTTTAAAGGTAAATAATTTTTGATTAGATTATTCAACTAAAAAAAATAATAATAAATGACATTTCCAATTTTATTTTATTAAAAAAAGTAGATTTGGAAATCTTATTGTAAATGAAGAAACAAAAAACCCAATTTTTTTTTTTTTAAAAGAACTTTCCAAACTGAATCTAATAATAATTTTCTTTTTTTTTAAAAAAAAAAAAAAACTTTTTACTTACTATTAGAAATAGTGAATTAATTAATAACTTTGATTTGTAGGGGCATAATAATAATATGCATATACATGTGCAGTTTATGTATATTTTCAACTTAGAATTTTATTGTAAAAATGTATGGATTAGTAAGTTTATTTTTTTTTTACAAATGCCAGTGTGTGCATACAAATTTGAAGGGGTACCCATATATATTAAAATCAATCATCAACCACATATATGTTAAAATTAATTACTATATAATATAAAAATGAACTTTTATTATTGGCTGGCTTATGACAATTCAAAAATGTTAATTTTAAATTATTATACAACATATCTGAATACTTATATAGGTATGTTTTATGTAAACCTATTGATATATCTGTAAATTACAATGTAATAGCATATTTCTTTTGTATTATTTGAAACAAAATCAGAATGACGTATTCATATTTATAACATAGCCTGCAGCCCTTTCACTTATGGTTATTGTTTCTAATTAATAAATTGATATTTTATTGTTTAAGTTATTCCAGTGAATTTATTTACTGCTAAAATAGGTTTGAAATATATATTTTATTTTATTTCTTGCTCACAGTCATAGAGCTTTTGCTCCCTATGCTGGATGTACATAATGGTCAGTTATATGGATTGTAGTTTATGTCTAGTGTTATGAACATCCATATGATCCTGGGTGGTGCAAAGAAATATCCTTTAAAGTTCATGCAGTAAATTTTATCTCATTATTAATTCAAAATTAAGTTTATACTTGGCCAGAGGGCATTGATGATGATCTATGTGTTTTGGTATCCCCACATTATTTTTTAATTGTTATATTCTTATGGGTTAGCCCATAAGTTTGTACCTCAAATTACTGTTTATATAATCTGCCCCAAGCTTGAAAAGGACTAAATATTTAGCCTGGTCTATAGTGGACCCCAAATCCAGTTACAAGGTTGACTGCTGATCTTATTTTTTGATCATTCATGATGATGAATGATTATTACTATTCTCTGTAATATTCGTGAATTTAGTTAGTCTTTGCTGATCTCTCACGCTCATATTTATTTAATTTTTGGTAAATTATTAAATGTGAGGATGATGATGAGTGACCAGGTGCACCCCTATTTCTTTGTACTGTGACAATACTAATATAACTATTATTTATAGTCATCAAACTATTATTCTTAAAATGTGAAATTATTAAATTGCTCAATTTATGATATACACTTTAAAAGATTAAATTTATCAATAATCACAATTTCCTATGAACTCATATTTTTCATTTCCTTTTTACTTTGGGAGTTGTTTTTTTTAATTTAAAAATACATTAAAATATATTTGTTTATATTTTAGATATGTTCATAAAAAATTATGATTATTGATAAAAACATGTGAGTATTTTGAAAGTCAAGCTAACAATTTAAATTAGCAAAAATTTGTGTATAAAGAACAAATAATGTTAAAACACAGGGTGATGTAGAGAGCCAAGGTTATCTAAATGAGATTGGTTTAGTAGAAATAAATCATGGAAGTGATTTCACATTTTTCTTAATCTTTGACTGATTGTTTTTGAAAGTAAAGATGAGCTTATAAGATTGTAATTTAAAAAATTTGTTTAAATATATAAACACACATATACACACTATTTTGTATAAGCTTTCAGCACTTCTTTCCTTGTCTAATTATTTTTATTTAAAAACAAGATTTATTACTTATCAGCACATTTAATCCTATGAATAATTTAGCTCTATTTTTTAAGAATTATGCACATATTATTATTGATAATTTTATTCTTAAAAAAAGATAATTAACGTTCATGCAGCTCACAAGTTTAAGATGAAAAAAATGATATGAGCATAGAAAAAAAATTGTGCTGAATTGTAAAAAATATTAACATTAACTAGTATTTACTTTACAGATTTCATATTAAGAATAAAAGTAGCTTTACTTTGACTACTATATTAAAAAAAAAAAAAAAATCCATGAAAAATATTTAAATATTGTTTGATCAAAAATCTATACAAATATTTAAAATATATACAATAATAATTACTTTTTTACTTAGTTATAAAAAAACAAACAATTTTTGATGATACCAAAACAAGTATTGTCATTGATATAATTCTATTTATTATTGACACTATAACATTCATTAAATAATTCAATTTTGATGTTGGGAGCATAAATCTATATTATTACAAATCTGCTTGGTATTAATCTTTTATTCTAAAGAAAATTTGTAACTTTAGATTTCATTTTTTACTTTTAATCTGTAAACAATGTACATCACTCAACATGTAGTTTTATTTTTTGCATTCAGTTCTAGGTCATGACTTAAGGTCTGTAAGTCATCTTCCAAAATTCATATTTTCTCTTGCATTCTTTTACTATTTTATTAATATTACCGAACCTGAACAAGGAAATGTCCTTTTCCACTATAAAAAATTCTCTGAATTGAAGTAATACTTACAATGATTCCTCAGAATGTTTAATTGGAAATAAGCCCTCCTATGGCATTCATGGAAAAAAATATTGTCATTATTTAAGAATTAATTGAGCAATAATCAATTCCAATGATTATTAATATAGCTGTTACATGATCAATTTCATTTAAACTTTGGTAATAGTTTTCAAAAATAGCAATATTATTTGTTAGCTAGCTCTATATGATGAAAAGTAACTAAAGTTTAGTACAGAATGTCAAATATAATGTAATGAGAGATCAAATTTGAACATCTATCAATTGACTAGTTAATTAAAGTGATCTAAATTCAAAGAACTCTTAAGGATCTGCAATGCCTTAATAAAATGTTACTAACTTTTATAGTGAAAATAAAAGATTGAATGAAATAAGGTATTAAAAACAGACAGAAACCAGTCTCTACCTTGATGGGAATACTGTAGTGAAAATTTCACTATAGAAATATTATTCATTAAGTAGATTCACTTAATTTCTAGTCTAATGAATGACTAATAAAAATTATTTGTATACTTCCATCAAGGGTTTGTGTCAAAGTTGTGAGGGTAGTAAGTTTGACACATCAGTTAGGCTGTAGTAAATGGATATCTATATATACTGAAGAATGATAAAGATATGTGTAAGAGATTGTGATCTGGGTTAACTGATGACTGCTGGTCCAGCAAAAAATGTGCATCTTGGAAATCATACATCTTTTTTACATATCTTTGGTCATATGTTTATGATTGCACCCCTCCACAAAGTATTAGGAGTGGTTAAAAACCAATTCCTATATTGCATGAAAGTGGTTTAGTGAAAATTACATTACAGAAATATTATTCATTAAATGAATAATCTCTAGACTAATGAATGACTAATAAAAATTATTAAATGAAGACTGAAATCTTAATTTCTTTCACTTGTTTGTGTAAAATTTAGCTTAAATCTTTATTAATAGGGTTAACTGCAGACCAATTTTTTTTTTTTGTTTGTAATTATAAAAAATGTAAGACAATAAAATGTAAGAGCATATATGGATCAAGTTATATGGATAAAAAAATAAATTAACAATAGCACTAAATTAAAGTTCTTAATGCTCGATTGAAATATGATGCAAATAATCTCTATTCTTTAAGAAAAATAGTAAGGTTTTTTTTTTTTTCATATATCATAGCATCAGCCAGTACGCGAACCCACAACCGTCTGCAACCAACTACTTGCTTGCAAGGCGGCTGCTATGACCTTTCGGCTAACAATGCTCGACTAGTAATTTTGTTTTTATTAACTATTGGATTCTTTTCTAATCATGGTTATAGAAAAATGTGTATTTTGAGAGAAAAAGTTGTTAATTATCCCTACAAAACTCTACTAAGTATCATTTTGGTTAAAAATATTGCTTGTAATATCTCTCTGAGAGGGCTTGAAAGTTCTGACAATCTTGAGAAGTATGCCAATAATAACTCTGGCAGCCAAAATCTCCTAAGGCAAAAAATCATCTTTGTGGGACAATATCCAGAAAAGGTAAGTTATCCCAAAAGTTGGTTACAGCACTACTATCACTGTCCGCATGTAAAAGACAATGGAAATAAATCATTTATTAATGCCAAAAAAACTCATTTTCAAAGACATCAATGCATATACTAATATATGAAAGCATGCAAATAACACAGTGCAGTACAATTTATTCAGCAAAGGCATAAGATTTGTCTTGTAATTTAAAATTTGTTATATAAAAAGGTAGTTGTATAATTCTGTTATTAAAACTTACATGACAACAAAAGAATTTTTTACTATAACTTATATTTAAGTATAATTTCTATTTAAATAATTAATAATGTAAAAAAAATAAATTCTAAATAAAATATCTATTTTCTGTCACAATTATTTTTAATCCTAAATTACATATTTAATGAGGCTTTTTAGTAAATTTGTTTCAAAAACATTAAGAAAAAAACTTCAAATTGTATACATATCTATGATGAATAAAAAAGGAAGATATTAACAAACACTTTTAACATGTTACATATATATTCAAGATAATATAATATGTATATATCAAGGATAAATTCTTTTTGTCTTGAATTTTTATAAGTTAAGATTATTTTTTTAATTAATCATACAGATGTGTCAATTTTAAATAGTTCTCAAAATCAGCAAAAGTAATGGTTAGTGATCAAAAGCAGAAAATGCTAGACTGACATTTGATGATGATCTTTCATTTGCCTATTAATAACTATAGATGACTTTCAAGTGAAAGAAGATTACACCTGGGTCTGTTTTATGCGATTCATGTTTCTTTTTAATATTTTTCATATTTCACTATATTTATTAGATATCAAGAAATTTAAATTATTAATAATTTATTTTGACTTGAAATACTTTTTTTTTTTTTTTTTTTCAAAAATATAACATTATATTAGTTAATATGGCCTGAAACTATATTTAGAATAAATAACATACTTATACTAATGAGTAAAGAATAATAATAGATTTATACTTACATATAAAAATATGCAATAAATATTCAAAAATTTTAAACTTTTAAAATCTATTTTGTTAGGTATAACAGAAATAAATAATGTAGATTTTTAGAATAAATAACGAAGATTTTATTGATTTTATAAACTGAAAATAATATTTTTAATGATAATATATAATGAATCTTTTTGTTTGAATGCAATCCTCATTTTTTTAAATATAGAAACAAATGTGAACATTTAAAATTTATTTCAGTAGTAAAAATCAGTTGTCAACAGAAAACCATTAACACAGCACAAGACTAAAATTGGCACTAGTTGTGTAAATGGGATGGAGCAGAATATGGAAAAAATTGGAGTGGGAATGGAAAATAAAGTGGCTAACAAGTTTCTCTGGGCATAATTGCTGAGAGATTTTTGACTTCCTTTAAGAAGAAGCTACATCACATCACATCGACGAATCTGATTTCTTACCAGTTTACAAATGAACCGCAAATTCGAAAATAGCGATTAAAATACGTATGAAAAAATGTCAAATTAAATACTGTAGTTAATAAAAAAAAGTAAAAAAAGTTTGTCTTGTACCAATTTATTCAAATATTTGATATTTTTTATTAGTCATATTTTATTTGCTTATTTTTTTAATGCGAATTTTAAAGTAATTTTTCCTTGTTGCTTTGCTTTTATGCAATTTCCTAAAATTACAGACCCTATCCCCCATTTTTCAAGGTAAGTTAAGTCTATTTTTGGGAGATTTTTTTTTAATGTGGGTTTTCTGTGGAACCTATCTATCACATAAAACCATAAAACGAGACCCAGGTGTATATGTATTGAAAAACTCTTAATATTAAAGAAAATGTTGCTGGATGGATAAGAAAATGATTTGAAAAGTAAACATATTCTTTCCTATAATAACATAAATATTGAAATGAGATTCATTGTTAAAAAAATGATGAATAATATTGAGATATTAGTGATATGTCATAAAAATATCAAATAGATATAATTCGTGTTTGGAGCATAATTTCATTTTGGTAATAAATGTTGGATTTTCATATAAATACGCAGAATACTTCTGAACAAATTAGATAGTATTTAAAATTTTTATGAGAAATTTTATTGTTAGATTGATAAAAGTGTTGTGAAAAAATTTGAATGTGGAGACAAAAAAACCATAAATTTATAAAAATTTGCATAATGGTGAATATACATTACAATCTTTTTTTTTTTTTTTTGACAAAATGTAGAAAAAAAATGAAGCATTCAAATGAAGACAATTCAAAACTGTATACGCTTAATAGATTCAAAACAGGAAGTGGTCACTCATTAGTGAGATATGTGTGCTAATGCAAAGTTTGAGACAAATTATTAGAAAACAATAGTTGATATCTCTAACTTTAAAAAATATTCCAATGAATTTAAGTTAGAACTTACAAATTATTTTAAAATTTTAACAGATTTTGAAGTTGGCTCAGTTTACCAAATATTATCAAAAGTAACAGATACTGTGCTAAGAATAGCAGTCAGCACAAATAAAAAAACAGCAAATCATTTATAATTTTTCAATTAAGACAAAGAAATGTAACAAAACATCTAAATGATCTATTTAGACGAATTCCAATATCTAGAATTCTGAGAACAAAAAAGGTGTATTGAAAAGAATTAATGATTATATAAACAAATATAGTATGAAATAGCAAGAAAAGCTATAGACAAAATAAAACTTTGGAAATTTTAGTATTTAATTAAAAAAATATTTCTGCAATAAGAAAATAGCAGTATTACAAAAAAAAAAAAGAATGACATTATCTAAATGGAAGAATTCTACAATATATATATATAAACAAAAACATTAGTAACAACTATAGTAAGCATGAGTGATACTGCATTTTAAAAAAGGAATGACATTAACTAAATGGAAGAATTCTACAAAATATATATACAGTATAAACAAAAACAGCATTAGTAACAACTATAGTAAGCATGAATGATACTGCATTTAAATCTCCACCCTTTGTAGCTTTTGTCTTTATCAATTAAGGCTTGGAATTTACAGTTAGAATCAAAGCAGTTAGTTATGCATCTGGCAAGCACTTTCAACTCCTAATTTTAAGCTAAAAATCTAAAATTCAAAAAACCTTAAGATTTTAAACTCAACCAAATCTTGCATAGTTATAAAAATCTGACCCAAGATCAATAACTATAAAATTGAGTAATCTCAATTTTTTCCCAACTATAGGCAACTTTTTTTCTCTGGCTTTGAATGTGTATATCTATGTACGCCAATATAATATCATTTGATTCTTTAGATTATGCCACATGACATAAACAACTGGACATCTCTAGTCTAGTGCTATCTATAGCAACTTTTGAGTAACCAATGATTACAAGATGGTAATATACTTAAATACACATCTTCAGATCAGTTTCTATCATTTATATTTATCATTGATGACTTGGGATTCAAAGCTAAAAGCAAAGTAAATTATGAAACTCAATGATTAAAAATTCATAGATTGAATCAGAAAAAAAAAATATCAAAATTTATAAGCAATTTTTTAGTAGGGATCTATTTTTGACTTTCAAATACTTCTATAATTCCTTGAATATCTAAGATATCAGTAGGGAATAAACAATATATTTTATTTATTTGTCACTTTTAAACACTGACTTTGATCATGATTAGAAATCATGTCTTTTTACCAATAATTGACCATATGCATAAACAGATACATTTGCTTATTTTACTACAAATTAAAAATTTAATTCCAAAATAATTATTTAATGAAAGAGTAATTTAATCTTCAACAATACTTTTTTTTTTTTTTTTGCAAAAACTGGAAAATAATTATTATAACATAAGCTAAACTATAACCAACGATTCTTAATCAATAAAGTCTATATATGTTTTCTGATACCATGTTCATTGGTTAAAGCAAAGAGAAGCTGACAAAACATCAAAATAATTAATAGTTACAATAATTTTAATTTGTCATCCTATAATTTAATAAAATACAATATTCAAATATGACATTAACCAAGGATGAAGTACATTTTAAAAATTATTTTCAAAAATTTTGAAATGATAGAATAAAAATTAGAGGCAACTCTTGGTGGGCAAATCACAGGTTAGAGCAGACACAAAGAGAAAAAAAATCAATATATGAAAAGATTAAAATCTTATCCACATGTATTTTGTTTTCCAATATGATAAATATTCCATTACAATATTCTTTTTTTATTATTTTCATTTGCAACAATAGTTATTTATTAATAATGGAATACTTAATTATTTAATGAAACTACAAAATATTTCATTATCTTTTTATGAGTTTTAAGTATGTGAATTATAATAATATTGTTTAGAGATTTGCTTCTCTTTGGTTATTAATTTTTTAAAATATATTACTTGATAAAGAAAATGTATATATTTATTTCTATAATTATATTTTTCAAATTAAAACAGAAAATAAAAGATATATTATTTAAAGCATTTTCCAAAAAAAAAAAAATGTTTGAGAATATGCTATTTTTTTGATGGGTAACATAATGAATGTCTATATTTATGAACTAAAAATAAAATAATTAGTGCTATAATTACTATATATATATAATGAATTATTATATTATTGCTAATCAATGCTTCATATTAACCATTAGAATATCAGCAATATATTATCAATGCAACACTCAGATAATAAATCCAAAATTCACCACTTATTATTAGTCTTAAGATCTTAAATAAATCTTGAATGACAGCAAATGATTTAAACAGACAGATTAAAACTGTCTAGAAATTTTAAATAAATTTTATTAATCATGCCAGAATAAAGTCTTAAAGATAGATTAATAAATAATCATTTTTACAAACTTGCAAACAAACTAAATGCACATAGCTAATGAGTTGCCACATGTAAATCACATCACTTTCAATTAACTAATACAATATCAGCACTAAAAAAAGAAAAAAACCCCAAACTTAAAAAAAATTTGATAAGGATCTGAACCCAATTCATCTAAGAAAAAATGTATGTTCTACACTGCATCGTGACGCCTTTACTGACTGAAATACATATATATATAAGAAGATATTAACATTTTAAATTTTTTCCTACTGGACTTGCAATTTTCACATCTTTTTTTTTTCTTTTATTGAAATCAAATATTAATCTCATTCTATTATTGATCTACATAATTGCATCAGTAAATTTAAATAGCCAAAATTTTCAGTCTCAGAAAATTGGGTTGGAATTGGAATACTATTACAACATAAACTCCATTTGCAAAAAATATTAAAATTCACTAGATAAATAATCTTTTATCTTTTATTTAACATTGATATTGTCAAGTAACAGTTTCTAATAAATCATTCTTAATATTCAAAATAAATAATGGATTAAATTAATCACAAATTTAAATTTGGATGGAATGCTTTTGATGAAAAAATGTAATATTAAAAGAAAACCTGCCTATGAATTTAAGATTTTTAATAGATATGTTTTATCAATTTATCTTTAAGGATCTGAGATGTGAACACTTAACAGAAGAGTAATTCAAAGACTTTGGATCACTCAATGAATTATTAAGAAAAATATGTAGGAATAACAAGAAGAAATTGAAAGAAAATACTTGGGCAAGAGAACAAAGATATATAAAAATATGTAGGAATAACAAGAAGAAATTGAAAGAAAATACTTGGGCAAGAGAACAAAGATATATCAGTGACAACATTGAAAGATTAAAAAGACTGAAATAGAGCTGGGATGGATATACTTCTAAAAGAGATAATAGCTGAAATCTTAAACTGCATCACAAGAGATTGCAAAAAAATCTAGAAGATGAAATTAATGGATGAAATAAAAAACTTTGCTGGTGTGATGTGAAAAAAAAAGCTATAGATTGGAGAAACTGCATTAAACTTGGAGAAACCATCTTGCATTGGATAGATAATTGTTGAATATTATGAATAATTACTAATTTTTTTGAATTGTTGGAGGTCAGGCTCGTATATTTACATATATATACATTCATACACAATATTATTTACTATTTATTAATTTTAAATGACTTTGAATTTAAAAAATTCAGACAAAAAGCATTGCATTATAAATAATATTGTTTATGCCATCAAAAAATAAATAGAAAGTGAATCATATTGTTGCATTTTTAATCTAAATAAAATATTTATATTTAATACAGCTCAACTTGCTCCCTAATTATCTGTCCCAAACTGCTATTTTATGAATATTTTTAAAAGACCTACATTTGAAGCCAATATCTTCCAACATTCTAATTAAAATTATATTCCATCTGATCCTATTTAAGCAATTTCATCTATAGAATGTTTAAATCAATCTCATATCACTAATATCACTTACTCCAATGTCCAAAGATAAGTCATAGTACTTTCTTCCAAATATTATTTGTAATTTCAAAAATTGAATTCTTTTCGTACTATTCCCAAATTTATTTAAACTTCCATGAATTCTTTTATCTCTATTAAACGATTCTGGAAATTCACTTGTATATACATGAGAATGAAATTATCAAATATCCTATTTGAAATCCGAAACCATTTAAAACAACTGTTTTTTTAGTAGATCTTAAAAAATTAATGTCAAATGATGTTTTAATAAAGGCAAAAAATACAACAACTTTGAAGTTTATAATGCAAGATGTTAGTCTGCATGTTAAAGATTAACATGGAAGGCAAATTATACACTCACTGTGGCAAAAAAAAAAATACCCTACAATAATATATATTTTTAAGCATATTTGTAAATTTTCAAATTATTAAAAATTCTTTTAAAAAGATCAAAAACATTTTTTAAAAAATACATTAAATGTTCCACTAAACTTAGTTTCTGAAAACTATTAGTTTGCAGTCCTTGATACTAAAGAAGGAAATAATTTTACGATTCAATAAATCAATTTTCTCTATAGAGAAATCACATTTTTTTTAGAATTCTAATAATGGAAATGATCAAATCATGAATTTAGATTTTTATACAGACATCACCATGAAAAAATTTCTGACTTTATTTCTATTCATGACAATAGCATAACTTATAAAACAATAAAATTAAAATAAATCAAAAGCATTCAAATCTCAGGGTCTTTTCTTTTAATCATAATTAAGTTAAAGTAACTATAATTGGACTTGCATAGAATTTTAAAAGATTTGTGATATTAACAAATTATCGAAAATTATATTTTCACTTCTTCAAATTAGCGATACCCACTCATCTCAGAATTTAAAAAAAATATATATATATCGAGATAAACTAAAAAATAATAATTCGAAATTAATTAATTAATTAAATAAATAACATTCTAACTCTAAAGCTATTATTTAATAATATAAGTTACAAGTTCTCTCTGTTATATATTTATATCAATTGTTAAAAAGATCAATAAATTTTAGAAGTTTGATACATGTTTTTGTTTTAATTATTTTACTATTGTTCAGTCTCATCATCCTATAACATTAAGATGGAGTTATTTTATATTAATAAAGAATTGTAACATTTTATAATCATAAAGAGTCAGTTTAAATACAGTTATAACAGGTATTATGAATTGAGAGTTTTCAACTAATTCTCAATAAAAATTATTCACATTATAGCAGTATCTTATGTAAATCAGACAGTATTTTCATGTAGAATTGTCCGATAACCTATTTTTAGCCAGCACATACTTAAGAAAAAAAATTTAACAGAATTAATTTTTAATGACAAAACTTTTCTTTAAAATGATAACTAGATACACTTTTTTTTGTTGTTGTTAAAAAAAAACCCTATTTCTTAATTTAGGAAAGAAAAAAACGTGGATTTTAAAAAAACTTAATATTTATTATTTTTTGGTTCATTGCAAGAAGGTGTAGAGAATCACCAGAGAGTAATGTTAGTGTGAGTGATAGGACCAATTCACAAGGACAATACTTCAAACAGAAGATCAGAAAACAGAATAATGTTAAATCACATCAAATAGAAATTACTAAATTACAAACAGAAAATAAGAATTTAAAAGAAATGGTGAATAGTTATCACATCCAGTTACATTGATAAAAACATCGCGTGAATGAATTGATCTGTAAGATGGAAGACAAAAACGATATGAGTGTCATTACAGACCAAACTGCAACAGTTGAAATCAACGGTGAACCTATTAAAAAAGAAATCAGAGGTTTTAGAATTCAGAAATAGTGAATTATATAATGAGCTGGAGCAGAGATTGCAAAAAAATCAGCATTTACTGCAGAATAATCAGCCAAAGAATGGAAGAAAGAAAAGAAAAGAATTATCTGAACAGGTAGAGAGTCGGCAGCATTATGAAATGGAACTACAAGAAAAGATGGCCAAGAATGAAAATGGAATGGATACTTTCAAAGATTTTTTAGAAGGGCAATCTTTAGATAGTGAGCTGTCAGACATAAAAACCGAAAAACAAGGTAAAACCCAGAGTTTCTCCAAGTGGGAGAAAAAAAGCACTCAAGACGGGGAAGAAAAGGAAGAGTTTAGATAATTTTCAAGGTAACACTGATTAACCAGAACAAGGGTTTTTTTTTTCTGGAGGTGGGAGAAAGTGTCATGTTTTTTTTATAAATATGTACATTGAAATGCAAATGTAAGTTTTGTACTGCAGAAAAAGAAAATATATTTTAGATCGCCAACTGATAAGGATTTAATTAATGATTAAATTTGCGTAGAATGTAACAGTGGAAAATATTTACATATTTGCAATAACAAAATTGTGTTTTTGATAATTAACAAGAAATATTTGTTAATTATAAATATTTCTTGATACAATGGAAATCGAAAATACTAATTAAAAATACTAATAGGAAATACAAGACAGATAACGGTCAAGAGACAAACCTACGTGTATAAATAGTTTTGAGCAGCAAAATGTGGGATTCTGATTTTCCAATGAATTTACCAAGTGAACGGTGCCGAGAGATTTTAAGTGACAATAGCTGAAAGAAGCTTAAGTGACGGTGCAGCGCTCTAGTGTGAAGCCAACGTGTTTGTGAGCAGCAGCAGAAACGGGTCAATAAGTTTGGGAAGCCATGCAGAAAGCAGACAGTTGTGAAATGTGTTGTGGGAATGGAATCAAAAGTGAACTATATATAGTGTTTGTGTGTAGTGATAACTTCGCTATCAATTACTTTTCATCATTTATTTGTGGTTATTATTTATTGTTTTAATTGTTGGTATTCCGTTTCGAATACACAACAAGTTGGCACAGTCACAATCGTATTCAAACCCTGGGTGCAAGGACATAATAAATACAATAGCAAGATCAAAAACCAATCAATGTTTTTCAACTTCTGGATGTAATAACTATAGAGTCCCCTATGATAAAATTATATCTTCACTGAATTGGACAAGTAAAATGAATAAACAATGCAAGACTTCCTTAAAAAAATGTTTTATAGTGAATTGGTCATTAGAGAATTGTAATTAGAAATTGTTTAAGTATTTTAGAAAGCAAAGTTTTCTGCTGCTAAATTAAATGACAGCATCATAAAATATTAAATAAACAGAAAAATAGGTCAGCATATATATTGTGAACGTATTTCTGGTTCACAGATTGGTTTACATAGTCATTGCAAAACTCATTTCTAGAGCAGCTTTTTATTCTTTCCTTGAAGGCTATATTAATTTAGGAGTGGCTGCTATATCATCAATATTTTGATAACATTTTGCATATATATATGACTATTTTGCAATTATTGAAACTAATACAAGTAACAGCATAGTGTCTAAGTATTTCGCAATATTTGTACTTTTTTTTTAAAATAACAAAATATCAAATTTAACAATATAAATAAATATACAAGTACTTATTTTTGTAGTACAACTCGCAAACATTTGACGTTCATTACAGCAGAATTTGTCCACCCGATTTTATAAACGTATTTGTATACAACACTACAAAAATAAATGGAGCTGCTCATTCTTTAAAGAGGGAAGTTATTTTAAAGAATACAAACAACAACTTCACGTATTAAACGAAAGAATAAATGTAAAGATTATAAAAATATTTGGATTATTTTATTTTACTAATAAAATAAATTATAATTCAAAAATTACTCACTCGGAGACTATTTTAGGTTGGCTCATTTTAGTCAATAATTATAACATGTTGGAGAAAAACAATTTCTAATCACATTTTTATCAGGATCAATAATCTAATCAATTAGATGTTAATCTAAAAACAAACCCATTATTTGCGGAGAATAAGTGAAAATTAGGTAAGTTATAAATTTAAAGTATAATACGACAGTACATATTACTAATTCTTAGTTTGATCTATTGCTGTGTCTGAGAGTCATGTACAGGCCCCCGCGTGGCTAAGAAGTACCTTTGTGCGGGGTAAAGTGTATTCCCCCCCCCCCCCAATTTATAAATGACATTTTTTCCTGGCTTTAATCATTCAACATGTTCGCTATTCCGTTACGTGTTTTATTTTTTTCTATAAAATAAACACGAAGAATAAAACAATTTTTGAAATAATAATTAAATAATACCTTAAAACAAAAGTATTGATTTAATTATCCTATTCATTCAGTTCAGTATACTGAATGTTTTCTCAGGACTTTTCAATCTATATTCGTCCTCTATTCCATCTCAAACAACCCACACACATGACGTATGTGGTTATATGTGTTGTTTGTTTGAGATATAGTAGAGGACGAATATAGACTGAAAAATCCTAAGTTCAAATCCCTCTAGTTACTTATTTAGTAAATTTTTAATTGTTTTTTCCCACCAAAAGTATTCATATTATTTTTTGGACAATCTTGGGAATGTTAGCACAGGTAGGAAATATTTGCAAATAATACAATTTTTTTAATATACATGTGTTTTTATTATATTTAAAAGAATCACCAACAACCCCCCCCCCCAAACCATTGCACTACTCCCCTCCCCCTCTCAGGCCAGCTCTGATATTATATAAGTAATTAAATAAATGTTATGTACATCCAGAATATAATTCTTTGGAATACTTTACTTCTGGACTCTATCCTGCCTGCTTATTGATCAGTAATTGATTAAAACTTAATCTTTGTTTGAAAACCCTTTGAAAATCTCTTATGCATAAACTTATTCACGTCTTCTATTATCAAAATTATATTGCTTCAATGATAAAATATTTACACTATTATTTAATTTTTTATGTGGTGTTGTACAATATTAATAACTATAGGGGGTTTAAACACAGACTTTCAAGCTTTTTTCAGCTCTCCACTTTATCCAATGGTCATGTGTATCAATTGTATGAGATAGAGTGAAGAACTAAAGGAAACTTGAAAGTCTGTGTTCAAATTCTCTATGCTTGTATTCAAATATTAATAACTATAATTTATTATACATATAATCTGAAATTTCATGCTTATTGATCAAATAACTAATATTTTATTAGGACTACCAAGCTAGATCAATTTTAAATAATATGACTGATAAAACTCTTCATTTCTTAACACTTATTAATAACTAAGTCATATTATATATATTATGTAGTTTGACAATTAAGGATTTAGCCAGGGAAAAAAAATAAATTTTCTTACTTCCATTGTTCATTCAATACATTTTTAGAAGCCATTAAAACACCTTGCACTTTATTTTGTTTATTCATAGGTTATGTAGACAACTATTTTAAAAAAATCAAACACTCAGTTTGTTCCACTAGATAATTTTTTAGACTATGTTAAAAGTACAATCATGTAAGGGTTTTATTGTAATAAGAGAATCCATTAAATAATATCGTTATCAAGAAATTTGTTAAGAATTAAATATTTTGGCATAAAAAAAAATTATCTTTCCACAAACTACTTAGCAGAATCAATCCAAAGACTTCACATTCAAGAAATGGATTCCCTACAATTAGGCTCAACTGTCTGATATATATAAGTTCTGCAAAATATTATTGATAAACTTAATTTTCTCACATGCAAAATTACTGTAATTATCAGGTAATACTTTTTTTTTAAATGTTATTTTTCAATAAATTATTAATAGTAATGTGTTACTTTTTATTGTTTGGAAAATCTCAACATTTTCATTTACTTATAAATTTTATTAATTATAGTGAGGTGGAGTATATATGACATAAATTTCAAGACTCAGACAATTGTCACAGTAAGATCCAAGTAAAAAAGTATTCCCTCCTATATTTAAATAAAAAATATTTATAATCTGAATATGTTTCTAACAAAAAAGTGATTCAGAATTTTAAGCATTTAGGTATAAGTTTTATTAATGATTATAATAAATTTGTGTCAGCATATTTGGTTTAGCGTGTAGTCTCAAAATTTGAGGCTCCGATAACTGTCACAAGTAAAAGGTATTCCTCTCATATTTAAATAAAAAATATTTACATTCAGGATATACTTCTAATAATGAAGTGATTCGAAAATGCAAACACTTTCAATTACATATAAATTTTATTAATTATCTTAGTATCTTGACATCACCATGATGAAGCATCTTTGTGCCCCACACAACCTGCATGCGGTGACCCTGGTTATATATATAACCAGTCAGATTGCGAATAAAATTAGCATAAATACAATTTTGTTAATTACTTATATTTATTTATTAACAATATAATAACAATATCGAAGAATATATATATATTAAAAAATTAGTTCTTAGTCTGAATAACAGTAACATGAAGAACAACTCGCTGAATACATACATTACTTGGCACAGTGTGTATCTCTTTCTACGGAAATATGGCAATACTAACATTTATGCATTGCTGTGGGCAGCTTAATTTAGCAAATAACTGTTTATCCATTATTCATTGACTGCTATGACTACAGCTTCCCTGAAGATTTCTATTTTCTCTCTCTACTGCTACATCTTAACTAAGCTTTCTTACTTCTATATATATGAAAATGAGTCTATTTGCAGCACTTTCTAAAGAAGAAGATCAAGCAATAATACAGCATAGACATACTAGCGTGCTAAAATCTAATCAGACATTCCAGTCCTTCCCCCAATGGAAAATTAGTAGGTTTAATGACAAAATATTTGAACATAGCCGGTGATCAGTTTATTCTTGGGAGCTCTAGGAACTATCATCGGAGTTTCAATTACTGCAGTAATGAACTCTTGTTGTGGATCAAATGTAGCTTCATTTATTTTTAAATCTAAACTAGTCTGAATCAGTTATTATTACATCTTTTTTAGCATCATATTATCAAACCATTCCTTTTGACTAATACTGGGTATAGGATCCTCGTAGCTGCGACAGGTGATTTATGTTTCTAAACACTTTACCATTTGGCAATTTTACAAGTCTTACTTGTTTTGATAGCACCTTTACAATTATTCCTAGTATCCACTAATGTTTAAGCAAATCTCAAATCTATATTTGATTACTTGTTAAGAAATTTATGAAATTTTGATTTTTATTTATCTTAATAAACCATAGGTAACAACTGAGTTAAGTGAGTATGAAAAGAATGACACACCAGTAATTCGGTTTTTCCCGTTGCTGTATTCAGTATGAAATATTGGCTGTACATCACACTTACCAAAGCTTCAGGCATGTTTTTAAATTTTATTTTATTCAATATATATTTTAAACTTTATACAGCTTTTTCTGCAATTCCATTACTCTCAGGATAAGGAGAAGTTAAGGAATATACTTGAACCCTCTATCGTGCAGGAAATCCATAATCTCTGAGACATGCCTGTACCATTATCAGTCACAATTAGCTCTGAGAAACTATAAGTGTAAAAATTTCATTTAATGCAATTATACAACATTCAGTACTTCTATTCTTAACCAACTTATATTTCGACCATCTAGAGTAGGCATCAACCAATGTAAGTATTAGGTAACCGTTCAATGGACTAGTATAATCCAAATGAACACAAATCCATAGAGTCATATGCCTTATTCATGTTTCTAATCGCCTGGGTGGTAGCTTAGCAGTCTGTTGACAATTTGAATATTTTTTTACTAAACTTTCAATATCTCCAATTATATCAGGCCACCAGATATGAGTGAGCGAGAGCTTTCATTCTGACAACTCCTGGGTGACCTTTATGTAACAAATTTTAATACTTGAATTCTTCCAGCACATTTACAACAAAATGATAGTCTATCTCTATTTATCCAATTTATTTTATCTAATTTGGGAGAGGGGAAGGTATTCGGCCAACCACTTTTAATCTATTTTACTACCTGCTCATAATCTTACCTCGTCTAATCCATTCTACTATTACAGCACAATTTATTATCTGTGATTTCATTGAAACTAAATAATTTATTTCTTTAATCACATATACTTTTTCTTTACAATCAGATAATCACAATAAAGTGTCTGAATGTCCAATTTCACTTCCTGGAAACAATATATTTATCTAACATAACATTTGTTGGCTTACTTGATAGGGAATTTTTTCTCGGAATTGAAAATTCCCGCTAGAGGATGATGGTCAGCACAAAACTTAAACTTCCGCCCATAAATATATTGGTAAAACTTTTTGATTGCAATTATGACAGCTAGCACCTCCTTGTCGATTTGGCTAAAATTCTTTTCAGCCAATGTAAGGACTCAAGGCATACACGATCAGACTTTCACCTTCAAAGCACAGATGAGACAACAGCTTCTACACTGTATTCTAATGCATCGGTCATTATAATCATAAAATGGACCAATAAACTTTCTAAAAGTTAACATCTTTTTTGTAATCCAAATATATTTGCTAACATTTATTTTTACTTTTGATTTTGCTAATTTTGAATAGCAATTCAGATTCTGTTGCGCCCATAATCAAAATGTCATCCAGATAAGAAATTACACCAACCATGAACCATAAGGCAATTTATTATATTTAAATAATCCCTTAATGTGTAGGCAATGTCAACAACTCCATTGTACTTTCAATTACAGATATCTAGTGAAAAGCTGTTTTCAGATTTATCTTTGCAAAATAATTAACCTTCTGTAACAATGCCAGTATTTCGTCATTAAGTACCACATATAACCATATCTTTATATATTTATTGATGATAATCCTATAATCACCACATATGTGCAGAGTTCCATCTGGTGTAATTAGTGCAACTATCAGTGTAGCCCATAGTGAATCTTCATCAGCATTAAGATATCTTTGGCAACCAGCTCATTTAAAGTTTCTTCCACCTCCTCTCTTAAAGAGAATGGCAACTTATGAGGCTTGTAGATAATTGGTTGTGCATTACTTATTATTTCCACATTCATTGGTCTCAGTCTTAATTCTGCTAATCCATGTTTGAACAGTTCTGACTATTCTTTTCATAAGGGTTTCCATGCCTATAATATATTCACTCTTATACCCAAAGACCTTCACCTAAAGTTCAACTTTAGTAAAACTATTACTTTTCCATGAATATCAACTTTATTTCCATTTAGATCTGTTACAATCACTTTTTTTTTTAAATACAAATTTCTTTTTATAGCTTTCATTAATCTGAATCCAATCATCTTGTCATATTAAGGACAACCCTGCTCTATCAACTTTCATTGTTACCCACTTATCACAAACTTATATCTCTAGAAGTATATGATTCAATGTTTTACTATTTACATTCTTTATTACTAATTTCTTATGCTCCACTTCTTTCCCAAATGTGTAATGTTTTTTTTTCTTAAGTGATTTTTGATCTTTAAAATGATATAACTATGAGACCTCTATGTCACAAATTCTGTATATTTTTTCTTTATGCTTATAGTTCATTTTTAAATATCCAGTTTTCCCATAACAATAACACATTTTTATTTTTTATGCATATCGAAAACCCAAATATCTCATTTAGATTTTTCTTTGGTAAACAAAATCCTTTCCAAAGGCTGAAACAGTGTAAATTTGAATCATTATTCAACACAGTCTCCTGAGCCACGTTCCTCTCTATGGCCACTTTATAAGTTAAATCCAATCACTTAGTAGCATTATTCTGAAATTATGTTACAGCAGGAAATCATTTATCTCTGGGCCAAAAATGCAATCTCTGGCTAGTCTACATAAAGCTAAATCATAATCAACATATTTCTCTATGGCAACTGTTTTCTACTTCAAAGTTTAAGCCACATTATCCATTTTGAAAGTTTCAGAACAAAATAAGCTCTTAGAATTTGTATAAGTTCTCCATATAGAATGCCTTTGCCAACTGTGTTACTTCCTGTCCTGCAAAATAAAGAAAGATGATCTTTCTTTATCGTGTTAATCAACATATAATACTCAGCATGTGACACATAGCTTTTCCTTGAATCTGCATTATTCATGTCGAACTCTCGAATTAAAGTATTTGCCACACCATTTTAAAATTTTCCTATTTCCACCATATCCAAACTTGTCAATTGCATCACTCTGTTGTATCTGAGTTATATATATATATAACCAGTCAGACTGCAAATAAAATTAACACAAGTACAACTGTGTTAGTTACTAATGTTTGTTTATTAACAAGGTAATAATAATGAATATATATATATATTAAAATATTAATTAGTTCTTAATCTGAATAACAGTAATGTAAAGAACAACTTGCTGAATACACACATTACTTTGACAGACCATGCATCTTTCTTTCTAAAATAATAAGGCAATACTAACACATTTATGCCTTGTTGTGGTTAGCAAACCGGTCTGGGGATGGGGACAATCCAAGATAAAAATGATTTGAATGTCTTCTCTTGTAGTAGCATTTATCATAAATAAAAAAAAAAGCTTGTTTAGAGCTATTAGCATGCTCTTAATTTTACACAATTTAAGAAATAATTGTTTCCTTTTCCATTATTTGTTGACTGCTACGACTACAGCTTCATTGGAAGACTTCTACTTTCTCTACTGTTACGTCTTCACTAAACTCTTACTTTTATAGATATGCAAATTATAGACTTTTCACTGTGCTCTCTAATGTTCTAATTTTTGAGTAATTCAGCACACTCCCTCGCAATAAGAGATCAATTGCTAATATAACAGACATACTAGCGTGCTAAAATCTAATCAGATATTCCATCCATCAAAAATTTTTACTTCAGATTTTGAAAAAAAGTGAATCAAACTATGGATACTACAGTTTTTAAAAATAATATTTAATTAACAATTATAGTATGTATATACTATAATCTTAATTAAATAAATAAAAAAGTCAATTGGCTTTATTGTTCGGGAATTCATAAGAAGTCAGAGTTTCGGAAATGCCAAAATGTTTGAAACAAAGATCTTATTTTTCAGAATGTGACAATCTATGATTGCACTAAACCACACAGGATATAATCTTAATAAATAGGAACACATTTTCAATAAATTTTATTATTCATTCATTAAACTAGAGATTATCCACTTAATGAATAATAATTATATAGTGTAATTTTCACTACACCACTCATGCAAGCTAGGAAATTATTTCTATTCCTACGTTGCGTGAGAGTGGTAAAGTGAAAATTACACTACATAAATATTATTATTAAAAGAAACACATTTTCATCTAAACACTAGCTTTAATAATAATAATAATAATAATAATAATAATAATAATAATAATAATAATAATAATAATAATAATAATAATAATAATAATAATAATAATAATAATAATAATAATAATAATAATAATAATAATAATAATAATAATAATAATAATAATAATAATAATAATAATAATAATAATAATAATAATAATAATAATAATAATAATAATAATAATAATAATAATAATAATAATAATAATAATAATAATAATAATAATAATAATAATAATAATAATAATAATAATAATAATAATAATAATAATAATAATAATAATAATAATAATAATAATAATAATAATAATAATAATAATAATAATAATAATAATAATAATAATAATAATAATAATAATAATAATAATAATAATAATAATAATAATAATAATAATAATAATAATAATAATAATAATAATAATAATAATAATAATAATAATAATAATAATAATAATAATAATAATAATAATAATAATAATAATAATAATAATAATAATAATAATAATAATAATAATAATAATAATAATAATAATAATAATACAAATAATAATAATAATAATAATAATAATAATAATAATAATAATAATGAAACAAGCATAATTTTTACTTCATAGTGTATTTTCATTGAAATGTTACCACTCGTATATAAATATTAAATAATAAACAACAAAGTATCTCCTACAATTATTATCATATCTTCTGAACTCTCCAGAATTTTAAACTGAAGAAGTGAGACATGCAAAAAATTTACGAAAAAAGTGCTGCAGAAAATCATGGAATTATTATTGATATTTTAAAAGAAACAGTCACAAAGAGCACAGATGATTTAATATTATATTATACCTTAAAAGAAGCTGATGAAGAAATAGAAAAATTGTTGGCACAGTTATGTACCAAATATCTAAATGATAAAGATGATTGGAAGAATGCAATAGTAATATTGGTATTTTAAAAAGGTGATAAAGGTATTAGAAATCATAGATCATTCAATCTTGTATAAATTCTATACAAAATCTTTATCAAGATAATCACAACTCATTTACAATGAATTTTGGATTCTATCCCCCCCCCCCCAAAAAAAAAAAAACTAGCTGGATTTAAAAATGGCAGAGAGAAGTTATAGAAAAATCTATGAATATAAATTGTCATTATGCTTTGAATTTGTAGATTATTAAAAAATATTTGAATCTATAACCATTTCCGTAGTGATTGAAGCATTGAATTGTCAAGACATAAATAAAGAAATATTATCATAATCTGAAGAATATTAATCAAAATGTAGCATTGATTAGATTGCATGTTGATATTAAAATTAACATTGAGAATGATAAATGCCCGGGTGATTATATATCTCCAAAACTTTTTATTGCAATTTTATAAAAGTATTTTGTGGAAATACGATTGTTATGCAAATAGTGCTTCTGACTTTCAGAAAATGTTGCAAGAATTATCAGATGAAAGCAAGAAAAGAGAATAATAAATGCTAAAAAGAATAATGTTCAATGAACTTTCGCAGAAGAAAATAAAGATTACTGTTAATATATAGAGAATCATATCAGATGAAATAATGCTTTTAGTAGTAATAATTTAATATTATCAAGATATGCCTATTTGTTTGAAAGGGGTTTTTGATAAATGTTTTTACTAATTCTAACTTATGTATCTGACAGTTGAACACTTAACAGTAATGCAGACTTTAAAACATTTAACAAAGTATAGTAAGATGTATTTTAGAAATAACAAAATAAAATATATGGATGACAGAACAAACAGATATCATCGACATCACTGAAAGAATTAAGAGTGAAATAGAGCTGGATTGGACATATTGCTAGAATAATAATAAATAGAGAATTAAAGTATTAGATTGAATTCCAAGAGATTGTAAAAAAATTAGAAAAAGACCACGTGTGATGGATGGATGAAGTAAGAAAGTTTGTTGGTCTTATAGAGAAGAAAGGCTAATAAGAAATGGAGAAACTGAATTAAACTTGGATAAACTTTCATCCTGCAGTGAATCAATAATTGTTGAAAATGATAATAATGAAATAATAAGAGTTCATGGCAGGATTATTCATATTATATCTAACTTTAACATTAATGCATTCTATCATATTAGCGAGATAGTAGATATAAATAATGAATTTCAACTTATCCATTGTTATACTCATGAATTTCATAGACTCTGCCTTAAAATTTAAAAACTTTCTTCTGTCAATAATTCCTCTATTGCTTCATCCATAAACAAATACCTTTTATGGATAAGTGTATGACCATCAAGTGTCCAATTGTAAACAAAGCAATCATCTTAATTGTAGCGAATTCAGTAACATTTATCACTTTTGCAGAACAAGTCATTTTGAACATATTAACTTTGTTATTACTTCTAACTAGCTTTTACCAATATTTGACAAGTTTTAATCAATCATTATCTCTCATCAGCTAGATATATTGTCAAATTAAATTACTATTAAAATTCTATATGCTTCAGAGAACCAATCAAAATTTTAAATACTAAAAGATATAATCATGACAAACTCATAATTTCTTCATTGAATAAGAATTAATATCAAGGGGTTCTATATTACCAATACAAGTGCCCTTGAATATTGAAACTAAACATTCTTCAATGCACATTCTCACTCATATAACAATCTTGGATCTTTGAATTAAAGTTAGATTCTATTACCTGTAGGGAAAAAAAAAACGCAATTCTCTTACTGCTGCAAAAATTAATACTGGGCAAAAAAACTGAAAAAAAAAAATCAGTAATGACTTGTCCAAAAATTTCAATAATTAACATTAGAAGAATCAATAGTTGTTAAAATAACTGACTATAAACTAATCTGAAATTTATATTATTACTGAAATAAAAAGCAGATAAAATTCTCAGAACAATTCCAAATACTTTCCTTTTGTTGTTCTGATTTATAAATACTAGACTTCCATCAAAAAATATCCAAATTCTTAATTTAAAGTCAATTTAATAGTAATTGCCTTCTCTTTTCAATTTCATATGCATTATGTAATTGGTTCTTAATCACCTCTTAAAACCTTATGTTCAATGCTTCATTTAGTTCAGAGAAAGATTTCTGAATTATTTCTTGCCATCATATTGTCTAAATAAAATACCATATACACTTTAAATGAACACTTTACAATGCAATGTATAATATATAATAGAATTCATTCATTCTTGCTTATGGTTTCAACTGCATGGCAGTCATCATCGGAGCTATAATGTTCAAATATATATAACCATATAATATATGCTCATATATACACATATATGGTGTATCAGACAGAGTGGCAAGATTAGTTATTCAATTTAATAACAGATACCACATGCAGATAATTCAGGTTTATGCTCCAACAAGTTCTCATAGTGATGAAGTAGTAAATTGTTATGGGAGACTTTAATACTAGAATTGGCAAGCAAATCAAAGATGAAAGTGCTGCAGGTAAATTTGGTTATGGTAATAGAAATGAGAGAGAACATAGACTTGTGAAGTTTGCAGAAAAAGAAAAACTTGATATTATGACTTCTTTTTTTTGAGAAAATATTAAAAGGAAATGAACATGGAAGCATCCAAATGAAGGCATAGCAGTATTGGATTATATTTTGACTAACAGAAAATACATATTTCAAGATTGCAATGTTTTTAATAAATTCAAGACAGGAAGTGATCATCGATTAGTAAGATGTAAGATATATATATATGTTAAAGCAAAACTAAAGACAAAAATTATTAAGAAAAACAATATTTACAGTTGGTATTCCTAATCTTCAGAAACATTCCAATGAATTTAAATTAGAACTTGCAAATTGTTTTCAAGTATTAGTAAATTTTGAATATGATTCAGATTTGAATGAAATTAATAAGAAAATAACTGATACACTTTTAAAAACTGCAGCAAAGATGCTGGTAGAAAAAAGCAGCAATTGACCAATAAAATTTCTACTGAGACTAGAAAATTTATTAAGAAAAAAAAGAATATTAAGATATATAAAAATGATGCATTAAAAAGGTTTGAATATCTCGAATTTTATAAAATGGTACAAAAAAAAAGTTGTTAGTGATATAAGAAAGTATAGCAGTACCAAAGGAATAAAAACCAAGACTGAAAAACATTTTGGTATTGGTAGAAAACTTATATCTGCAATAAGAAAAAAAAAGATGGAACTATTACTAAAAAGAGAAAAAAAAATGTTCATTAAACATTTATGCAAATTAAAGAAATTAAAATAAGAATTAAATATTTACTAAAGAGTCTTTTTTTTATTAATTAATTTTATCTATTGGAAGTATCAGTTACTTTACTCTGGAAGTATCAATTCCCTTATTCTTCCATTAACATTATATTATTTCCAGTCAAAACAATATTTCATTAATTCATATTTAAGAAATATAGAGATGTGAAAACGTTACATTTTAAATATGTAGTTAAATAATTTATCTTATATGCAATTAAAAATTTAATTACTTATTAAAATTCACTTTTCCTTAAAATAGTCAAAATCTTTTTTTTTTATTATTTAAAAACATTATTTAGAGACATATTTAAATACAGAAGGAAAAAATCTTAAAAAACCAATGAATCAATCAATCTACTTTATTATATGCAACACTAGATGCCTCTGTGCAATATTTTTAATTGTTGTAGGATTACAAATAGCTAATTTCTTGATTCCGGTTTTTTTTTAAAAATTAATTATTTAATATTTATGTGAGATAAAATGTTTTAATTTTAATTTTTAAATGTAATTTAAAATTTAGCAATGTGGAATTAAAAATTTTCTGATAAATAAAATTAAACCAATAAACTTCACTTAAAAAAAAAAAAATTCCCATGTATTCTTGTGAAATTTCTGAAGGTCCTTTGCAATATTTTTAATTATTGTAGGCTTACAAATAGGTAAATTTGTTTTATTCAGCTTTAAAATATTTAATTATTTAATATTTATTTAAATAAAACATTTTCATGAATTTAAATTATATATTCACCTGCCATCTGCAATAGATAAATAACATGAATAACTTTATAAACAAGGCAAAACTCTCCATACAGTAGTGCTATCCTGTGCCAACCAGAGTAATCAATAGATAGCCAGAAGGCTTGTGCATAAAATCCCTATCCAATACCTACTCATCCAATATCCCCAGACTAGTTTCTGGCTTGTGGCCTTTGTCAGTGAGGAGCTTCGGATCTACTAGTCTGGGGATATTGGATGAGTAGGCATTGGATAGGGATTTTATGCACAAGCCTTTTGGCATCCATTGATTACTCTGGTTGGCACAGGGTGGCACTACTGTATGGAGAATTTTGCCTTATTTATAAACAATTATGTGCTAGTATAAGAGATGGTGATCACGTAATGCTTAATGAATAACTTTTGTTAACATTTATAGCCCAGTGTTTTTACTAATTAAATAGGTTTGAGTTAATGCATGATACAGTCTGCTTCAAATTATATTCATGGTCTACATCTTGCAAATTAGGAAGTGGTAGCAATTCATAAAAGTAAAAATGTGCTTTTCTTTGATTTTAACCACTACACATTTATTTCAGAGTGCATGTCTAGAGTTGATACTTTAGAACATATGCCTAAAAGTTGAGGTTAATTGAATATTACTAAAATACAATACAGATGTCTTAATTATTGATTTAAAAAAAAAAAAAAAAAAACATACATTCACTAACATTGCTCTATCATTCAGCATTTTCCATGCATATCAAAAATAATTATCAAAAATCACTTAAGAAAAGGGAGAGGTATCAATTTTCATAAAATTTATTCTAACAATAAAATTAGTTAATAAAAATCCATTTCTACAATTTAAATTTACACTTAAGTAAAAACCCCTCTTCTTTCATGTAAACTTTTTTATATATTTTTTATACTGTACTTATATCAATATTCTTAGATTTGGGGGAAAGGCCTTTCCAAATACCAGGAATCAAGATGTTTAAATATTCACACAAAAAAAGAGTTCAAAATCATGGCAACAATTTCAGAAAACTTTTTTCAAGAATTATTATGATACAAGAGACTGTCAAATATTTAAACGAATTAATTTAAAGCAAATTATATATTTAAAAGAAGTTGAACAGAAATAGTTTTTATATCAAAATATTCACATTTATGGTTAGTTAATTTCTTTTACATCAAAGTCCTTTCTATTAAAATGGTACAGATAAAGTATTAATTAATCAAACACTTGTTTTTAAGAAATGAAAGATGAGTTTGGTTTGAGTTATTATCTAAAATAAGAACTTCATATACATTCCTTCTGTATTAATGAGTCCAATGTTTTCATTGGTAGAAATTAGTTGATCTTGTCACTCAAATATCAACTGATAACTCTATGTTACAGAATATAAAAATGAACTTTTGATATGATAGAAATCTTAATTTTAATAATTCTAATCTGTGCTGAACTCAACTTTCTATTAATTCTCAATTCTTCAATATGAAATTAAAAAATTGAGATGCTTTAGAAGAAAACATGTTTAATAAATTGGACCATAAATTAATCGTCTCTAAACTTTACTAGAGAAAGATATTTATTTTCTTCACCATCAATAGCTTTATTCTTATTATGAATACTGGTCAGAAAACAAAATTTGATCATATTGCTTACCAACCTTAAAAGTAATAAATTATTTCTCCTACTCAGTTTTGCCAGTTTGAATAAAACTTGAATAATCAATGATAGATGACAGATAATAGTTCCTATCCAGTCTTATTCTATTAATATACTCAAACTAGTTTCTAGCTTAGGGCTTACATCAGCAAGAAGTTTTGATTCTAGATCTAGTGCACTAGAATTTTTTGAGTCCAATGTACCATTCTTCCTGCAGCCATTATTTGCTTCTTTTTTTAACTAACCAGCTATCAGTCCAAAAGAACAACACTGAATAGATTTATTAAATCTTATCACTTGACAACTATTGATTATTTAATCAATCACATGTCATAAAATGGAGTACAAGAAACAGATTACTAATTGAAAGTAATATGCAGGCTGCGATCATTTGATGTTTTATTGATATTATATACTTCCCAATCTCTGTCAATAAAAATCTGACATTTTGGTTTATGTCCTCTTATCATAATTATGATGATCAAAATCATCATCTTTAAATATGAGTATAATGTAAAATGTAGTATATATTATCTAATAAATTTGGGTTTTAATAAATTCTGTACAAATGAATTACTTTTTTTTTAAATGATACAATATGTAGATGATGAATCTATATAAACCTATACTCACAATTATAAACTTTTTTACATGTTCAACACTGAAATAGTCTGAAATATCTCACTTTTTTTAAAACAAAAATAAATATAATTTTGACTATGTGATATAATGATAAAAATGCTTAAAATTTAAACTAATAAAATGAAACACTGGATAGCTCGTTAAATAAACTAAAAGCAATGTGTAAATTATATATGCAGTATAGTGAAGTATAATTTAAAATTACTATTTTAATCTCACACTTCAAACAAATAAATAAAGACATAGAAAAAAAACAATGACTTACAAGAATAATTGTTAATAGATTTATCTGAAGATGATTGCAATAGAATAATGTTTTTTAAAAGTTTTCAGAAAAGCAGGTTCAATCATTTGATAATTATAATGTTCGTAAGCAAACAGTGAACTTTACCTGGAGACTTTTTCAGAATCAATTAATATGCCTAACAACAACAAAAAAATTAGCCAACATCAAACAATATGTGTATAGATATAAAAAAAGATGAAAAGCCTTTAAATAGTCCACTGTCACAGTGATGGAAAATGCATTACTGATCACACCCAGACTGTGAAAGTTTCAGCAGCTTTTCACCTTTGTTTAATCTTCTATAATAACCAATAATGAATAGTCATCTGGGTTGGCTACGGACCCACTATCTGAAAATAAAATCCTAACTCTGAAAACAATCAGAAAATGTACATACTTGTATATATTTTATTCTTAAAAATTCTCTGAAATATAAGAAAATATATATTTATGGTAGTCACTGTTTCTATATTTATTTTTTAATGCAGACAAACAAATATCTGAAACCAGTTATCCTTCTTTATCACTATTTCCTACTTTTCCTAAGTCAGGAATAATTACATACCCCTCTCTCAACTATGGTGATTGATTTCAAAGAAAAGATATTACCAAACATTAAGACTTAGACAATGTCACATAAGTTACTAGATATCACATTTACTGATCAATATTGATAGATATTCGGTTGGTTAAAGACAAGTTATGTGAAAAAACTTGAACTTGCAAATTCTTCAGTAATCTTAAGAATTTCTTACACAATTCTACATATGAATGTCAATTCATGGAAATGGCATCTAATGAACTAAACTATATTTGGAGATGTTTCATAGGAATTGCATAACAAACTTTGTTTTACAAACAAATAATAATTTTCTTATCACTAAAATTAACTATATGTTTGAATACAGATTTGTTTATGTATTCTATATCCACAGCTTAAAGAGATTTTTAATTAGAAATGTAATGCCTACTGTATCTACATGGAAAAAAAAAACTACAAACTTTATATATGTATGCAAAAAATATATAATTTAATATCTTTGGTAAGTTTATAATAAGACTAAAAGATAAAAATCTAATAAAAAATGATGTGATGTTCATTTGCTCAACAATGTTTTTTGAAATAAAATAATTTTCCTTTCAATTGGACAATAACCAATAAGTCTTTACAACAGATTTTACAGAAATTTCTCATATAATGAGTAGAATCTACTATGAAAAATAAAATTACTTTATATCAGTGCAAATCTTTGTAAAAATCATGTCTTTAATAATTTCAAAAATGATTTTTATCTAGCATTTTCCACATATTTTTTTTTATCTTATCCTGAATGCTATCTCTATTAATAAGTTAGACAATGTATAGCAAATCACAAAGAAAGACACCATAAAGTACCCATAGAATAATGATATACAGATTTGCATAATTCTAATATGTAATCAAATATAGAAGTTTTAAAATTGCAACAATCTTCTCCAATATGGAAATCTATGTATTTGTATTTTGAAGAATGTGTTCCTTAAAAAGTATTCATTTTCCACGAATGTTTAAACCTTTAATTTGTTCTTGTTTTTTAAATTTCATCCCAATTCTCTGCTTGAAAACAAGCCCCTAATAAGATTATACACCAAAACAATAAGATTTGATCACCATTGAGAATAATTAGTTATTATTTATAATTCTCTATAAATTTGATTATCTCAAACTGAAATCTACAAGATAAATCTTTAATAGGCCCCAATGTTTACAACTTTATTTAAAATAACATTTCACCGATAAAATTCATCATCATAAATTACATTTCATTTATCTGTATACAATGGGCTATCCAACAAACTCAGTTATTTTAAGATTATTTTTTCTCTAATAACTAACTTTCATCTGAAAACATTTAGTTATATATATATTCCTATAGTATTGTCTAAACACGTGATAAAAATACAATAAAGCTGTGATATGCAGAACATCAAAATGCGCTATTTCAATTATCAAAAAAAAAAAAGAAGACAAATAAACAATAAATAAATACATCAAAATTTGTAAACTTAATGAATATTATGAATCTATATTCTTTACAATATAACAAGTCATTTTTTCATCTGGTGCCTCCATTAAATCCAACTTTTCAAATGTTAAAATTTAGATTTATGAAATCTCATTTGAATTATGATGAAAATACAAGCAGTTTTTTCTTCCTTTTTTTTTTTTTTTGAATATGATACAATATTTCATGTAATCAAATGTTTCTTACGATATAAAATTTAAGAGTATTCATACAGTACTTTCCTTAATTGATAAAACTAAAGTTAATGATTTAGTAGTAATAGAAAACAAGAACCAATAATGTCTTTTTGTTAATTCTGTTGTACTGCATCATAAAATATTAGTTTATTGAAGAGTTTAATGACAGTCTGAAATGGTAACTGCGGAAAAAGATTATATAGATTCTGAAGCCGGTAAAAACTTGTGCTCATAATAAGGCTGCTATTTATCTTTCCATAAAAATAAATGATATAGGTTACCCAGAGCAAGTGTTTGTGTTGAAATTGGGTTGTTCTGATATATCAAACAGTTCAGTAGTCAAGGGTAAACATTTAGCTTTTTTATTTAAAAAAATAATAGAAGATATGATGCAGTAAGTTATTATTATTATTTTTAAGTGAATATGAAAAAATCAACACACACATAATATTAGTAGACTGATAAACATCTTTTTCATTACAATTGCTCAAAGAGCATTAAAAAAATATGTGTGTTGTCATAGTTACTAAAGTATGGAAGAATTTAGTAAATATCATATAATTTCTCTAACAGAAATAATCAAACATTGCTGAAATCTCCATTCTCAAAATACAAGTACAGAATAAAACAATGGATACTAGATCATAATGTAATCATACTTTTAAAACAAGTCTCTCTTTCATTGCTCCACATCTGGTAGGAAGCACTGTATCCATTCTGAAAATTGGCTGGCTGGTTTCAAAACATTAATGTTTGAACTTTTCAATATATTAACTTGAATACCAGGATAAGAATGAAAACTAAACAATGAATGATTACAGTTAAATTAATGCCATCTTTCTAGTAAAATAAAATCACCATAAATTATTTAAGGAATTTTGATTCATTCAATCCCTATACTGTAGCATTAGATTAAATTATAGCAACATATTGTCAATAGTTTTTCATAATTTAATTATTTTTCTTACTAAGTAAAATAATGTATGGCAAGATTATCTAAACAAGATCATAACAAAATCTTTTTCGTATGTATAAAACAAACTCCACATTTCTTTATTTCAATATCTTCAAACCTCAAAATATGAACAGTACATTACTCTACACTTTCAAAATCCACAATTTGAAAAAAAAAATTTTTTTAATTAAAAACTTGTAAATTTGAGTTTTTACATTTACATGCATTTGTCTTTATGAACCTGTACCAATCATGAATCATCTCTCAGCCATTTTCTCATCTCATGTAATCAGTTAGTCATATGACTGCAATCATAATGAAAGTATTTCACACTCACAAGATCTTTGCTATAAAGAAATAAATAAACTTTTTTGTAATGGCTCATTAAGTGTTTTTACTTTATGATAAAATTTAAATAACTGAACTAGTAATAAAAAACAAATACATGCTGAATAAACAGTTTTGTATATACTCGTCTATAGTTGAAAACATAAAAGAATGTGCTCTTTCTTCATTTTTTACTCCAGTCTTTTTCAGAACTATTTTATTTTATTTTTTTGTTAATTAATTTTTTTGATGTCTTACTGGTTATAATTTTTTAATTAAATTATATTAAAAATATATGTATATATGTTAAAAATATATACTATATAGGATTCTTTATTATCATTCACATGAAACTTGAAATACAGCAGGGCAACTGTATATTAAAACAAACTAAAAACAATGACATTTATTTATGTTCATTTCGTAACACTTTAATTACAAGATATCAATTTAAGCATGAGTAATTTAATGGATACCAAATAGTATTATAGAGATTCCCAGAGAAAGGCCAGTAGCCATAACTACTAAGGAATGAATTTGACACTTTCATTTAAAGCTCATGCTTACACAAGAGGCTCAAAAGTAGAGTATAAAAGTGGATTATATCTTAATAGTATACATAGTTAATCATTTGAAAAGTTCAAAAATCCTGCTTGATGTAATATCTCATGATGATTTCATCATAAAAATTTATTGTATGAACAGCAGAAAATAAAAAAGATATTTAAGATTTAATGAATTTATCATTACAATGTTTTGGTATGTATGACAATATAATTATAATATTAATTAAGAAAATATCTTACAAATTTCTTCACAAATGATTGATAATGATTCTTTTGAAGATATACATACATTGGATGCTTTTAGTAAATATTCTAGAAAGATCTCTATCTTCAGAAAGATTATAATAGCTTGGTTCCCATTAGTAGAGATAATTATTGAAGCATTACCATGTATGAGAATCCTTCACACATTAAGTAAATTTGTAAGATGATAGCTTAAGAATTTGAAGATATCAAACTACAGATTACTATGTGTTCATGCTCAGTTCTAACCTTAATGTGTTTCTAAAACTTGTTAAGACTGGTCCATTGATCTTACATGTAATAAATATATTTGGCCACAGTAAACATTTTTCCATCTCATTCTATACATTCCTTTTATGATTTACTAAATGACTAAAAAATTAATATCCAAGACAGGAACTAGTAATTTGGGAACTCTAGGCAAACCCAATTTAGCACTCCCTACCATGTTAACATTAATTATAAAAAAATTATTGAAGTAAATAATTCATATAGAATTGACATACAAATCTGCTACAAAACGAAAAAAAAAAAATGCATTTCTTAGATCTACTGAAATACTTTGAATATATAACAATATATGGATACCAGGGAAATAAAAAATAATACTATTACAATATTAAATGGAACTTGGATAAGAAAGTAAAAGTAAAAAATGTATAATGCATTATTTTTTAATTTCCCATGCTTATAAGTTTTGCAAATTCCATAACAAAAGTTTATCTAATTTAATTCAAATTTCATAAAAAAATCTGTATTTCTGTTAAATTCTATATAAATGAATTACTTGTTAAAAACTAATAACCTTATTTGATATTGCTGATATACCGACCAGTGTTTATATATATCAGTTTATTATCTCTAGTGAGACACAAAACTGTTAATTAAATGTGGAAAGCAACAACAATCTAATTGGTTATTTGATTATACCTCTGCATATAAAATAAATCAAGAATATTCCCAAAGTTTTTTCAAATTTTGAGCCACAGTAAAAATTAATTGTATAAATACTTTTTGTAATACTATGATACATAGTTTTCTTATTCAATGCTATAGTGGTTTCCCTATTCTTAACAGAACTCATTTGGCACTTACCTTGCTTATGTATTAAACCACCTCTGTTAATTAATACCTTATTATAATGTTCCTAATGTGCAACCAATTTTAATAGTAATTTTTTAGCAGAGACTATATACATTTAGTGCAATAAATTAATGCAGCAGAGATACAGTATATTTATCTATCAAATCATTTATACAGCACACATGATCATAAAGGTGTTAACTTGTGAGCAATTATCTAATGTATAGTGAAAAGGTTGGTATGAGAAATGCTTTGTACATTTAAAATGTCTGATTGGATAAAAACATACAGTATATGCATATTAGTAATGTATATATATATGTTCAAATATTTGACAGTATCATTAATTTTTTTTAAATTCATTATTGACACAAATCTATACACACATTTAATATATATGGGTTTTTTTTAACCTGCAAAATATATAACTATTAAAACATAAAAGAAATTGAAAACAATAATAAATATAATTTATTTATTTGTGAAACTAAAATTTTAGTAAATTGATCAAGTTAAACAATTATTTCAACATTCCTTACAAACATTTCCTCTTATTTTTCAACATGGACATATTTGGTCTTGACAGAATATCTTTATCATAATATTTTAAAATAAACAGAACTAATGATATGTTGTAAAAATATTAAAATTTATTTTCAAAAATGTAACCTATTTTTATAATTCAAATTTCATGTATTATTTTAAATTTAGTTTATTAGCTTATTAAGTCAAACAAATCAATACAAGTTAAATTCCAAGCCTATGATTTCTTTACAATATTTTCCTATTTGGAAATTAATAAGTTACGATGCATGTGATTGCATACAGCAATTAATTAATTACTATTTATTTAAAAATAATAAACTTAAAAAGTGGAGAACAAATTAAGAAAAATGTAACAACCATAAAAATTTCCAGGCTTTTGAAAAATTGGCATAAATACATGGATGGGCTAAAGCCTCAGTTGCTTCCATTCTTTCTGATAAAGTTAATCTATACTGTATTTCATTATACTAATAATTATTAGTTACTTCGGTTATTGGCTTTGAAATTACAATACTTATTTTTTAACAATACAACTTTAAATAAGATTGGAATATTGATTTTAATATATTCTAAATAAAAAATTCTGAATACTGCATATAGAAACATTCACTGCATCGTGGTACCATTTGAAGTACTTTTAAGTGAACATCATAATAAATCAGTTGTCTTATGAGAACATTTCTTGGTAATTTTTATAAGTTAATCCGAGAATCTAACATACAAGAATAAATAGGATTAAATAAGTCGGGTATTTTTTTATATAATGATGTTTTTAAGCATAATAGTCATTAAGTTCCTTGCAAAGTTTACTGCAGTGTTAGTAATGATAGTTAAGATCACCATTCAACTTTGTTACTTCCAGCGCCAAATGCTATGACTCCCAAGCATTAAACCATTTGATTATTTTTTTATATAAATGTAAGTAGATTTGATTGGCAAAGAACAATAATATGATCCAAAAGTTTTACAGAAATATATTAATTTGCAATTACTATACATCTTAATATTCATGAAAAATACTTCTTTTAGCTACTTGGCATTCAAAGCTTGTAGCCATTTACTAATGATCTGAAATTAATAAGTGAACCAACTCATACTAATTCCTATATCCTAATATAGTTGCAATAAAATAAAATAAAAGTCATTACGAGCCACAGGCAATAACTTTCTCTAAGACACCCAAACAAAAAAAAAATTATCGTCTAAAATACATACAAAAAAATATGGAGATTCATAGCATGTGAATGCATATTTAGAACACTTGATGTGCTATAATAGCTGTGTATAATTTATTTTTACCAATAACAATATTATATGCTTTTGTGAAGAGAGCTGCTTTTAATCTCATTATGCTTTTTCAAATTATAATGAAATCAAACTGAATTTTACCATCACTTCTCTTAACAATTTTCACAAGGAAGATTTATACTTTTTTCTTACTTTTATTATATTTTTATTTTATCTTACATTCTTCTTACTTCTTTTTTTTTTTTAATGTTTCTGTACTGGACAGCAATGATGTACAATAATGTTGAGCATTGATCACACTCAAGTTAACAGCTACATATCACACAAACTGCTCTGAAGAAAGAAGATAGGAATTATTCCTGTTAAAAATGATAACAAATCCAGCAAATAAATATTGATTTATAGTGATGGCCAATTAAATTCTTATATATATATCATATAGCATAATCCAATATTTGTATACGAGCACACACTACATAAAAATGATTAGGACATAAATTAATTTTATAACAATAACAAAAAAAAAAAGTTTACTACTAGTGGGTTTTAAATTATCATAAATTTGAACAATATTAGCCTTAACCTCAGTTTGTAATATTCATATCAAGTTTTAAATGAAAGGCTTAATAAAGCCATTGACGAATCTATCCCCTGATTGGAATCTCTGTAAAATCCTTTATAATATTTTGTTAATACAAAAAAAAACTATATGCTAAATAAATAAATGCATCAAGCATATCATATATTTTATATTCCATATTTCTATTTTAAATCAATCATGTAATCTACAATGAGGTTATATGTATTATGTATGTGTATGTATGTCAGATACCTACACACATAGATAGAAAAAAATAGTTATATAAAATTTAATGAAATATAAGTAAAATAAAACTTATCAAATATGTAAATAAAATAAAAAATACAAAGATTAATTAGGAACCAATAAAACAAATTACATTCTTTAAACTATCAAAAGAAATGTTATTAATTGAATTCTGACAAAATCTAATTAATAATAATTAATATGAGATTTTATTTAGCCCAGATACATGACCAGAGTTAAAAAAAAATTCATAATTTAGCAGAATCTGAATTGATCAACCAATTACACTAAAGAGTTGATAAATTATCATTAGAGTACATGGTCTAAGGTTGGTCAACCAAGGGAAACTTGCTCATGAAAGCTATGTGTGAAATGGTGCTGAAAGTCATTGTGTGTTGCCTTGTAGTGCTTCTACCAAAGAGAGACTTGTCGCACTAACAGTTATTATGATTTTCATATGCCTTCAGGATTGTATATACATACATGTACTGGCTGCAGGACGGAATTTGCTACTAACTGAAAGGAGCCCCTTTGATTCCTCTTGGAGGCCATAAAGGAACCGAGCAGGGCAAATTCCTAATGTCCACTCCATACATTCTTGTCATTGCAGGTGTTATTACTATGTAATTATTCATATAGTACACGAACATGAATGGGTTGCTCACCAACACGCATTAGCCAGTGGGGTGAGTTTATTGGCTTTTTACCTCTGAGTTTCACATCAAGAAACACTATAGGCTTTCTTCTCAGTTGCCTGATAGGGCAGAATAAATGTATGTATAAATGATAAATATTTTTCCAATAGATATATACAATCATGACAGACAAAAATAAATCATGGCCCTTATTCCTAGGAGGCTGTAAAGTCATTAACCAAGGCAGTGGTTGGTGGCCAAAGGCGGACGGTGCTAACAATCCCCTGATTGTGGATCCAGGCTGCCATCTGATGATGACTTTTTATTTAGGTATTTACAACTGCAGATCATTTTCAAATAAAAAAAGATTGCAAGAATTAGAAAAAAAAAACTGTACATTATTTGGACTTTGTGAAATTAGAAAGTGAAGAGACAATTGATTTAAAAAGTGGATATGTACTCTACTATAAAAGCAGAAATACAAGTGGAATAGGATTCATTATAAATAAAAAGTGGAAGAACAACATTGTGGAGATTGATGGTATATAGGACAGAGTGGCAAGATTAACAGCAGATACCAAATGCAGATAATTCAGGTTTATGCCCCAACGAGTTCTCATAATGATGAAGTAGTAGAAGATTTTATATGGATATACAAAAGGCCTTTGATCAGAGTAAATATCATTTTAAAATTGCTATGAAAGACTTAATAATGCTAGAATTGGTAAACAAATGAAAGATGAAAGTGCTGTAGATAATTTTTGTTATAGTAATAAAAATGAAAGAGGACATAGACTTGTGGAGTTTGCAGAAAAAGAAAAAATTTATATTATGAATTGTTTTTTTGAAAAAAATGTTAAAAGGAAATGGACATGGAAGCATCCAAATGAAGGTACAGCAAAATTGGATTATACTTTGACTAAGAGAATATACATATTTCAAGATTGTAATGTTCTTAATAAATTTAACATAGGAAATGATCATCGATTAGTAAGATGTAAGATACGTGCTAATGCAAAACTAGAGACAAAAATTATTAAGAAAAACAATATTTACAGTTGATATTCCTAATCTTCAAAAACATTCTAATGAATTTAAATTAGAACTTACAAATCGGTTTCAAGTATTAGTAGATTTTGAACATGATTCAGATTTGAATGAAATTAATATGAAAATAACTGATACACTTTTAAAAACTGCAGCAAAGATAGCTGGTAGAAAAAAGCAGCAATTGACCAATAAAATTTCTACTGAGACTAGAGAATGATGCATTAAAAAGGATTGAATATCTCGAATATTGTAAAATGGTATGAAAAAGAGTTGAAAAGAATATAAGAAAGTATAACTGTGAACTAGCAAAGAAAGCTGTCGAAGAGAATAAAAGTTTCAAGAGTGTAAAACAACATTTTGGTATTTGTAGGAAATTTATATCTGCAATAAGAAAAAAAGATGGAATTATTACTAAAAAGAGAGATGACATCATGAAGTGGGTAGAAGACTTTTATCAGATCTTCTAACAATTATCTTTTAGATAAATGCTTTGCTTGAGTTGGTTTTTTTAGATCTAATGTCCCAACTCCTCACTGAAGAGACCCATAGGTCGAAACCGGTCTGGGGATGGGGACCATTTAAAATAAAAATGATTTGAATGCCTTCTCTTGTAGTAGCATTTATCATAAATAAAAAAAAAAAAGCTTGTTTAGAGCTATTAGCACGCTCTTAATTTTACAAGAATTATATAGTAATAAAGAACAAGTACCTCCTAAATCTATTATACCTTCCAAATTGCCCAGAATTTTAAATGAAGAAGTGAGACATACAATTAAATTTATGAAGAAAGAAAAGACTTCAGGTAATGATGGAATTATAATTGATATATTAAAAGAAGCAGGTGAAGAAATAGAAAATTTTTTAGCAAAGTTATATACCAAATGTCTAAATGATAAAGATGTACCAGATGATTGGAAGAATGCAGTATTAATATTAATATTTTAAATAGGTGATAAAGAAGATATTAGAAATTACATACCTATCAGCCTTTTATCAGTTTTATATAAAAATTTTACCAAGATAATTACAACTCATCTACAGAGAACCGTGGATTTCTACCAACCAAGAGAACAAGCTAGATTTAAAAATGGTTTTAGTACAGTAGATCATATCCAGGTATTTCGAGAAGTTATAGAAAGGACAAATGAATATGAATTGCCATTATACTTTAGATTTGTAGATTATGAAAAGGCATTTGAGTCTATAAACATTTCTTCAATGATTAAAGCATGGATCATCAAGGTATAGATTATATATCCAGGATATTGTCATATTTTAAAAAATATTTATAAAAATGCAACAGCAACAATTAGATTACATAATGATACTAGGAAAGTTAACATTAAGAAGGATGTCAGACAGGGTGACTCCATATTTCCAAAACTTTTTACAACAGTGCTGCAAGAAGTATTTTGTGAATTAAAATGGGAAGCTAAAGGAGTAAAAGTAAATGGAAATTATTTAAGTCATTTAGATTTTGCAGATGATGTAGTTGTTTTTGCAAATAATGCTTTAGAGCTGCAGGAAATGTTGCAAGAGTTATCAGATGAAAGTAGGACTAAAGATAAATATTAAAAATACTAAAGTAATGTTTAATGGATTTTCCCAAAATATAAAAATACATTATGATGAATTATAAGAAGTTAACAGCTATAAATATCTTGGTCAGATTATTAAATACAGATGGAAACATAATGTGTGAAATTAATCATAGAATAATAAAAGGAAATATGCTTATGCGTTTGAAAGGAAGGTTTTTTACCAGTTCTTACTTATGGATCTGAGACTTGGAGACTTAAGAGAAGAGCAATACAGCGACATTAGACCACTCAAAGAAGTATGGAGAGATGCATGTTGGGAGTAGTAAGAAGAGATCGAAAACATAATATATGGGTAAGAGAACAAACAGGTGTTACTGACTTCAATGAAAAAATTAAAAGACTGAAGTGGAGTTGGGGGTGGACATATTGCTAGAAGAGATGATAAGAGATGGGCAAGTGAAATCTTAAACTGGATTCCAAGAGATTGTAAAAGACCCAGAAAGAGACCGCAAAATGAATGGATAAAATAAGAAAGTGTGCAGGGGTGATATGGAGAAGAAAAACTAAAGTAGGAGAAGATGGATTGAACTTGGAGAGATCTTCATCCTGCAGTGTACTGATAATGTTTGATAATTATAATATATGTATTTGAAAAAAATATTGATGCATAAACATTTGTATTAATTCAATATTATATATTAAATAATAATCATTTATAAGTTGTCTTAATCTTATTAGTTTTTACTAAGGCATAATTTTTATAAGTATATGACTATTCTGATGCATATAGATCACTGAGACATAGCAATTACGTAGTCTCAATTCAAACCTAGCAATAAGTTAATGGGAATAAATAGTTAGATTAATAGCTACTAAATGGTCTGCTATCAACCAATTGTCAATCCGTGAGTTTAACATCAATGATGCAAGCAGTTGCATCTGTACACCCAACATATAGAGAAATATCTTTTCGTCAAAAAAATTTGAAGATGATAAATTTAAAATAGCATGACTATGTTTTGAAAACAAAGGAGTAGTAGAGATTGCTAATAGTCTCTGTAAACTTGATACTCCTAATGATTACTCTTTTGATCAAGTAAAAGATTGCTTGTCAAATTATTTTAGCCCATATACCTCCAGGTACATCACCAGGTTTCATTTAAAGAACTGCCAGCTGGGCAGAAATGAACAAGATTAAAAATTATGACATTGCTCTTCATAATCTTGCAAAAAATTGTATCTATGGCTAATTAAGTACTCCTAAAGCAATTTCTATGGAAAATGAGCAGTGATAATTTAAGGCAACAGTTTTAGTCGATAGCAAGATAAAATATAATGAAGCTATAAAACATGAAATAGCTCATGAATTGATGCTTGAGCAATCAAGAAAATTCACAGAGATAAAAAAATCAAAAATGATGTGCAAACTGATGTTTGTAAAACATATAAAACTGACAGAAAGATATTTAAAAATGCAATAGGAAATAATAGTAAAGCCCTCCTTATTTGTTTTTTTGTTTGTTTGTTTTTGTGAAAAAGCTGGTCACAAAGCCAAGAACTGTTTTTTCAAGGAGGAATGTTGCAAACACTTTAAATAAAAAAAAGATCACACTGAAATGATATGTAATAAAAAAAATGGTTGAACCTGGTAAAGACAGCAATGGTCGAAAAGGTGTATTAAATAGAAAAGGCAATCAGTTAGCAATTATAAAAAAATATGTCAACTACTGAATATAATAAAATTATGATACAGTTAACATTGTGTGGCAAGCCCATATCTATGGAGGTCAAAAGTGAAAATGGCTTATCCTTGATTTCAGTGCATGAATGGATTTCTGTAATAGTCAAATGTAAAAACTGCCTATAAAAAAAAAAAACTGAGCTAAAAGCCTTAGATGTAAATGGAAATGCAATTAAAATTAAAGGAGTAGTTAAAGCTCGTGTTAGTAGAATGGAGAATAAGTTTCCATTCACCTCATTGCATAGATTATGCTTCAATCACATTACTAATCTGTCATGATTGATTTAAACAATTAGGCATTAAATTGAGGTTTGTTAAAGAAGTTGAAAAGGAAGTGAGTAAAAAATTTCCTAAATTGTTTAATGGGAAGCCAAGACAAATAAAACCTACCCTTGGATCATTAGAATTATCTCTCAAGCAATACCTATTATATGCAAACCATGCAAGATCCTGTTTCTCAGAAAAAGTCTAAGAAGAAAATTAATGAATTGATTTGAAAATGGTGTTTTAGAACTTACAAAGAAATTTGATAGGGTTATGCCATTAGTAATCACTATTAAAACTAATGGTCAAATTAGTTTGTGCAGTGATTATTGTGTATCTGTAAATAAAGCGAATAATAAACATGTATATCTGATCCCTAATGCTAGAGAAATAATTGCATCCTTGCCAAAATCCAATTTTTTCACAAAATTATATCTAAATACAATATTCCACTAGATACCAGTGACAACAAAAAAAACTTAAAAATACTAACATTAATCACTCATATAGGATTATTTAAGTGCAAATGACTTCTGTTTGGACTAACTTCTGCACCTAGTATTTCCCAGTCAAAAATTGAAACCCTCCTTAATGCATTTGAGGACATTATATTATTTTTCAATGATATTCTAGTTACTGGTATGGTGAAAAATGAACTTCTTAATTTACAGTTTTCATTAATAATTTTAATCAGAAAATAATCAGCTATCGACATGCACTACTTAATCATCTTACTAACTCACCGATGTTATAGTGAGTATGCAGGACACTCAAACCTAAATGCAAGATGTAGACTTTTAAAAGACAAGAATAGCCATCTTATTTTCATACCTAAATGCAATTAGATAGGCTAATCTAAAGCATTTTGATACGAGAGCAAAAAGATTTAATCTTCATAACTTTACATCAATTTCAAATTTACAACTGGTAAATATTAGATGATGTTAGAATCAATTTAATAATAACATAATTTACAAGTGGATTTTTGTTAGTAATTCTTAACCCAAAGATAATCAGTAATATATGCTGTTTAATAATGTTACTAACTCACCGATGTTATAGTGAGTATACAGAACACTCTCAAACCAAATGCAAGATAGAAACTTTTAAAAGGTAAGAACAGTTATTTTATCTTTTAAATGTCTTGATCTTGCATTTGGGTTTGAGTGATGTAAATGCAAGATACTTTTAAAAATGGCCGTTATCTTTTAAAAGTCTCTCTATCTTGCGTTTGGTTTGAGAGTGTACTGCATACTCACTATAACATCGGTGAGTTAGTAACATGAGTAAGCAGCACGTCGTAATGGTCAGATTCGTGTGATTCGTTAACGTAGTGCAGAATTCGACCACCATACAAAACTGCAGCACCATCTAGGTAGCGAAGCCACCCATAGTACTGAGTTCGAACATAGTTTATCGGTTCCACAATACAATCTATGAAACAACGCATTTGATGCTACATTAGTAAACATTTCTTTAGGCACGGTGATCATGGAGATGCAAGAGATTCAAGACTATTTTCGTGTTAGCCAATAATAACATCAATATTAAACATTTATATTTTAACTGATCGAGGAGATGATTATATTGAATGGGTATCGAATAAATAAAGATGTGATGGCAGACATATAGTTTGAAATTATTTATTTAAAACATTTTATATTAAATCATCTAATTAATACTATTTTATTACATTTAAAATCTCAGTAGCGGTATTTCCGATACTGTTATACTTTACAAAGATATACATTTATTTATTTAAAATATTTTATACCAAATCATTTAATCAATAATATTTTGTCCTATTTTAAAATCTTAGTAGCAGTATTTCTGATACTGTTATATTTTACAAAGAGATACATTTATGTGGCAGATGTAATCTAGCTACCTAAATTCTTGAGCAAGTATTTCAAGAGCATGCCTTCGGGATTTATATCTTTGCAATGTAAGAGTCTAAAGTAGGATTAATAATCATAACGGCGGACATATATTTATTTAATTAAAGAAGATATTTACTAATTACTATAGACAGACATTTATTTGAGAGTGAGTTATGTCACTAATGCAGAGACGGAGTTATATATTGAGTAATAAAGTTAATAATCAAAAACACGTGGTATGTCAAGAAGGGCGATATGAGGGTGGCATTATATTAAAACTGCGAAGCCATGGATGAGTTTAGGGCTGGCATTTGCCGTAGGCCCAAAGAGGTAAGGTGTCACATAAGCATAATCAGGGGCAAGTGGTTCGTGCCACGATTACTTCCTGACTGCATGACGGTCGTCAAGCCCTACGGGAACATTTATTTGTCCGTTTGTGTAGGACGACTGGGATTAATTTAAATCCTTTAGAATCCGGAGTATCCAAGGCTTATAATAGGTTATCGCATCTCTAAAACGTAACACATGTATAATTTACAGACTATTCTGTTAAGATTTAATATATTTTATATCTCGGCCCTACATCATCAACATTTAATAAATAACGTTTTTGACTCTCAAAGAAATGCAATTTACGGAATTATTACTTAAAATTTAATAAAATATAAAAGCATAGGTAAGTTGGGTGAGTATTAATAACTAATACGTCAGTCATTTACTAAGTAATAGACCTCTGCATTACAATAAATGAAGCACTGAATGCATGTCAATTTATATGAAAATATTAAGTAATTTATAGAAGTAAATATTAATGAGGATTTGCAGGACACGCATCCACTGTTTCAAGCAATCATGGATTTGCATTTAGAAAATTATGGAGATTTCTGAGCTGACCAGCCAACATAAGTATATAATGAAATATATTAATAGGTTGCTAGACAAGATGGCAACTGTCTTGATTAAAATCTATATTTAAGTTTGGCGAGGTCCGGTAGGAAATCTTAGGAGCATGCTATAATTAGATAATAAAAATGTAAAATTTAAAAATACGTACCCAAGAAAAGATAGAATTAGGCAAGCTAGATTATTAAAGAAATTTACATAAGGAATTAATAATTAAATTCATAGTTTTACAAATTATAGTTTTACAAGTTATATAGAGAATGAGCTATATAGCGTGATTAATATATCTAGAGTACTCTAGGGCTTGGGTACAGGTACCTGTTTTATATGAAGTTTTCAGATTCAGTAGTCAGTAGCGAATTGTTCATGAGTTCAGAAGTAGCAGTTCTTTCCAGCATTTAGGTTACTCATTTATTTTAACAGCAGCAGCAGCTTTCTAATTGTTTGGGCAGCAGATCTTGGTTGATTTTATGGAGGGCACATGCGATGGTTCGGCATATGATCGACCATCTCCGGGGGAGGGGGGGAATAGTCTGGGCACTTTCTACTCGAATATACTGCGGTGGGTAAACTAATTTAAGATTTTGGAGACTCTCAACTGATCGAGAGCACAGCTAAAGTCTTACTAAAAGTTCTCAGAAAATTCAAAATGTTCTCCTTTCTTTGATCTTATCTTTTCACTTTTGTTTGATTTTATTTTTGGATCCACTCATTTGCCCCGAGGAGAATCAATACATTCTTGTAAGTTTAATTTATATAGAAAACTGCATTTATATTGTTCAAGTTTATTTTTACCTTTACATTTTGTAATTAAAGATTTTAGGGAATTTTTCTTTTTAATTAATCTATTATCTCTCATCAACAGTTACTTTTAAAATCAAAAGGAGAATATACAATGATTTTTACTTTTACTTAAATTACAATCAATTTCCAAAATTATTATTAAATATGAAATTTAAACACAGCAATAAATAACAAACTTTATAATTTAAAATAAATTGTTAAAATTATATATATATTTTTATAACTAAAAGAGAAATACAAACTATATCATTTATTTTTATTTATTGCTTTAAATTTGTTATCGAAACTTGTGTGTGTTTATGGTGGATTTTACATATATTTATACATTTTTAATATTGCTACACACACAATTCGATACCAAAAAGTTTAAATTTGGGTAGGATAGGGTGGTAAATGAGAGACGATAGAAAAAGGTGCAAATCTTACTGTTTCAATGTCAATGGGTGTATACCTTCCATTAAGAATTACTAATGAAAACTGCACTTGTAAATTCCTGTAATTAAATTGATTCTAACATCATCAAATATTTACCATTTGTAAATTTGAAAATTTCAGAGTTTAATTATAAATTAATAAAGGATGTAAATTTATGAAGATTAAACTTCATGCTCTCATTCCAAAATGCTTTAGATTGGCTTAAAAGATGGCTGTGCTTATCTTTTAAGTTTCTTTCTTGCAATTGGATTTGAGATTGTCCTGCATATTCACTATAATATCGGTGAGTTAGTAACATTAAACAGTGCAAGTCAAAGGCTGATTACCTTCTGATTAAAAGTTACTAGATAATATGCAAAAAATTGGACAAATTTGGAGCAAAGTTGAACACTCAAAATATATCTGGAAGATGAGAGAAATAAAATTTCAAGACACATAATTTCAAATAAGGGGACATATCCATCTCCAGAAAAGGTCAACGCTATAGCTGAAGCTCTAAGACCTAATAATGTAAACCAATTACAAAATTTTCTTCGTCTTGAAAATTATTTTGAGAATTTTTTGAAGGATAAACCAAAAATGGAACTGAGTATTAGTACAAGAGCAAGCATTTTGCTATACCAAATCACTATTCACTTCAAGTAAATTGCTAAATAGTTGTAGTACAGGTGAATGATATATTGCCTATGCTATGTACACCTTGTCTTACAGTCAGTTGGGAAGCTCTTTCTATACTATTTGGAGTCTGTAAATTCTATCAATATCTATATAGATCCAGATTTAAAACTATAACTGATCATAAATCTTTAAGTAAGAATTTTAGCAAACAAACAGGTTCCTGAGCATGCTGAGATGGCTAAACATACTATCTGGCTATAACTTTATAAAAAAGGAAAGCAAATAAGTCATGCCGATACACTATACCATATGCCAGATGTGAGAGAAAGTGATCAAAAGGAAGTTGAAATTAATTATATAGATGTGCTTAAGTCATGGATTTTCAATAGCAAAACAGTAACTGGGTGGACATTGAAAATGATGGTTACCAATGAATTATAAGCCAAATCTGAACATGTTGCCCTAACAAGTGTCAAATATTTTCCATAGAGAATTATGGAACAATCATGATAAATCATCAGTTAGCAAAGCCTGTATTCTGATGGGTGGTCACATATTAATTTCAGTTAAGAATAGATTCACTTTTGCAATTATTATATAAAGGATGCTCAGGTACAGTCAGAATAAAGCTTTAGCCCAAAGCTACATGTGGTAGCAGAACATTGTGATATCAAAAACTTTATTAAAAGTTGTGGTATTATCAATCATGCATTAGATTGCCGGTGAGACACGTCCAAAAAGCATAAAGACCATGGCAGTATATCCACATTGATCATGGTGGCCCATACATTAAGACATTTATTTTTTGTGGTTATTGATTCAAAAATTACACAATTTTTTTTTTGTAACATGGTCTTCCAGAAACTTTAGGAACCGGATTTACATTGGACAAATTCGAAGCATGTATGAAAGAAAGGGGGAGATTTAATTTTGCAATTATTACATAAAGGACACTCAGGTATAGTTAGAGCAAAAGCTTTAGACCATAGCTCCTTGAATGTAGCAAAACACTGTGATATCAAAAACTATTAAAAGTTTCAGTAATTGTCAATCATGTACTAGACTGCCACCTAAAAATATTGTAGCATGACCAAAAAAGCATTAAAATCATCGCAACATAAGTCCATCGGTCATGCTGGCCCATATAAAATACATTTATATTTTATGGTTGTTGATTCATATTCAGAGTGGTATGAATACAAATTAATTAAGAACCCTAGTTCTGATGAGACAATCGAAAAATTAAAAAAAATTTTTTGCACTATGGTCTTCCAGAAATTTTAGGAATCAGATTTACATTGGACAAGTTCGAAGCATGTAGGAAAGAAAGGGGGACAAAACACATAATCATGCCTCCATAATATCCTCAATCAAATGGATTGGCTGAAAAAGATACCCAAAATTTAAAATTATCAATAAACAAACTGGGAAAAATGAAAATACAAGAAGCAGTTTATACCACACTTCTTTATCAGCATTCAATTCCAGCTGCTAAATTAGAAAAATCACTTGCAGAATTATATTTAGGTTATAATCTGTGTATCAAGTAGTGAAATGTAATACCTAGTGTGGATCATAGTAAACAGAAAGCTGTTATGTAAATTTGCACCAGGTGAAAAGAATGTGAGCCAAAAATAGCCTAAATAAATTTTGTACACAATCAGTGATCAAACGAAATCTATTAAACAAGTACTGATTGTTTGTATAAATGAAAGCAAAAATATTAAGCAAGCATCTAAATCAAATGTAAAAGAATGAATGTAGATTTAATACTGGTAATATTTAAGAAAACTGACACGTACCCAGAATCTCAAACAGAGGAATCTAAACAAAAATTCAAGCTGATCTAGTCTAGTAAGAAAAATCAAGTATGTGTACCAGAAGATATTACTAGAAAAGAAAAAAATATAAATCTACCTCCTGATTGGGTTAAATAATCATCATCATGCAGACAGACTAAATCAAAGCCAATCAGCTTCTCTGAATAATGTAAATGAGCTATCACCCCATTCATATTATTTATAAGCAAATGCAGAAATGCTGTTGCTAGACTTCTACATGGTTAAAAGAAAAAAATACTGTACAATTACCAACAGTAAAATAATGTACACTAACATCAGATGCAAAAATCTCATTAAGTAATATCTGAAAGATCTTTTGTTATATAATTATACATACCCACTATCTGTATGTGTACCTTAAACAGCTTAAAATTAATGTATAAAATGTTTTATATATTTATACACCCACAAACCAAAACAAATAAAGATAAACTCATATATAAAATCAATCTATTCAGCAAACAAACAATAAATTAAAAAATATATAAGTATCATCAATACAATATTTCAGAAAAAATTAAGTTAATGATCGTGAATTCAATTTCATATATAATGTTTCCATTCATTACAATATTGAAAACATTTGTTTTTCATTCACTGTTTGCTTGCTTTCAGATTTGTAACTAAATAAATTATACTATTTTCATTTTTTCAAACATATTATTTTCATAATTTTATTTATATATATATATATAAAAAGAAATATCAATTAATTTACTCTTGTCTATTTGAATGATGGTTCCACCAATGGGTTGTCCATATAGTGGAGCCTTTATATATGCTAGATTTTATTCCAAGCACCCATGGTGAAAATTGCCCATCACTTATAATAGCTCACATTTTGTTGATAAACTTTGATTACAATAAACAATGTACTATTTACTAAATTGTATATATACTATACTTTTCAACTTGGATATATATATATATATATACAAAAACAAAACAATGTAGTTATTAATAATAAAATTAAGTATAATTAAAAGAAGAATGTAGTTGCTAATAATATTTAGAAAACTCATTTACATATATTTTATTGTTTATGTTCACTCATTCATATTCATTCAAAAAATATTGCATCTTTATTTTTTAAATAAAATACAACAAAATATCAGATTTTTATTGCAATTAAACATGCTTTGAACAATATCTGTTTTCGTCAATAACTTATTTCCTATGAAAATGTAATAGCAATTTTGTTGTCAGAAGGCTGTGCTTCTCTAGATGTTTCGATGTTTTTAAATCTGTATCAATTTCAGAATCTCTACACTCATACCTATTTGCCATTATCCACTTCAGATTCTCAATTAAATTCTTCAAAATGTAAGCTTTCTGATGCAAACAAAAGAACATTTTACAATTCTTTTTGTAAATTCAGAAAATTTTTAGGTTTACACTTAGAAAACATTTTATTACACAAAATACTGTACCACATCAAATTTGAAAAGGATTATAAAATAAAGAATAAAATGTATGTCTTTCAATGTAAGACAAACATATGTCTTTAATAAATGTAATTGTGTATGGTCTTGTGAGATGAAAAAATGGCTGCTACTACAATTTTTTTGTTTGATACATTTTTTTGGGCTAGCGTATAAATGAAATAGTATATATAGTTGCAATGCATATTACGCACGGTTTATACATGCAAGACTAATCCCATCATACATAATTCTCAGTACAAATATATTCTAAATTAATATTCACTCCTATCAAAAATAAATAAAGCATTAAATTATCCCCAAAGACATTTTCTCCATTTAATTATTTATCTTAAAACATTTTTTCATTTTTCTCAGCAAAACTTAAACAAAAAAAAATATAGCATATTTATCTGCAGCATCTTATTATGCCTATCATTGAAATTCTGCTATATTCTATCACAATGAAACTTTTGAAAAGACTATGAATCCCCAAAATGTGTTATCTAATACATATCTACAGACCAATTCATTTCTAGATCTTACTCATAGATTAAAGACTGAAACAATTCTGCTTTTCATTTCTTGTTGCTGTTCTTCCTTTAGTAGAAATGATCAACAAGACCACCTGCCCATAAACTGCTTCTTTTCTTTTTTTCATGCGTCATAGCACTCAAAAATTAACATTTCTTAATTTTATTATTTATTTACAGTTGCAGACTAATACCAGGTCTGGAATGTTTTCAATCAAAACTTATTTAAAATAACTTTTAATTACTTAATTAGTGTTACATTACTTGATATATTCTTCTAAATATAGCAAACATGTTAGCCTTTAATTTCAGGTAGTTGGTAAATAATCTAATCTGTTTCTCATATCTACTCAATCTTCTGAATTAAAAAAACTCTTCACAAAATTTAAAAGGCAAAACATTTCAATATATATTAATAATAATAAAATCTATTAAATACTTTGATTATGTTTCAACATAAAATTCATTTAATTAAACAATAAGATCAAAAAAATTTCCCATAAAAACATGAAGATACTTTCAATAAAAGAAAATCTACACAATATGTAGGTCTGTGTGTATGCACAACAAATTAAAAAGTAGATTAAAATAAACCTATTCAACAAGATAAAATAACTTATTTTTGTGAAAGTTAAACAATTTCCATCATCTATGAGTGAACGTTGAATGTATAGAAAATTTTAAACTTTATTTAAACTTTCCAAATACAAACAACTTGTTAGTAATAACACACAAATAGACAACACAGGTTAGTAATTACACAACATTTTGAGTAGTATTATTCTCCACTCTTCTTCAAGTGTTACTGGTCTATATGCAGTGACAATATTTGCTAAGAAATTGAATTCGCACCTTTAAATTCTTGAATATCGAATTTAAGGCAAACACGCTCTATCAACTGAGCTATTCTGTCAAAGGTAACATATAATAGAAATTTGATATATTTATATATGAGAGTTTGTTCAAATCCTACTGAGTCCTCCTTCAATTTTTTTTTTTTATGAGCAAGTCTAATTAGTTTATTATTATTATTGTTTAATATTCTTCCTAAGAGCAAGATTATTGCCACACTGGGTTGACATAGGATTATTTACCATTGTCATATGAGCAACTTCCTTGAATTTTCTTCTATGCATTTTTCCTCTTTATCCAATATCTTTGTATTTTCCCAATTAAATATATGGTCATTAGTACATACATGATCTGCTATGGTAGACACATCTGTTTTTCATCTTTTAGTTTGCATTCTTTCAATCGCTGTTCAGCAGGGTGACAGGTCTCACCAATGTACTTCCTTCCACATTCACATGATATTTCATACATGCAGTTTTTGTTCTTCAGCATTTCCGGTTTAGACTTAGTAGAAGTAAGAATTCCTCGAAGTATGGCTTTGGAAAGCTGTTCTAATGTTATATTGACTGAAGATTTTCTTTAATTTGTCTGCCATTCCTGGTATGTATGGATACACTACCGTACCAATAATTGTTTTCTATTATGTGTCTCTTTGTGCTGTCTATTGAAGGTTTTCTTGATGACTGCTGATGGATAACCATTCTTCTTAAGCATTTGTTCTATGTGAATCTTTTTTTTTTCCAAATCACTGGTTTCTGAACAAACCTCCTTTGCTCTGTTCCATAATTCATCAAAAAAATCTTCAACAGACAACACAGAGAAACACCAAAAGAGAAATCAATTATTGGTACGGTACATACCAGGAATAGCAGACAAATTAAAGAAAATCTGAAGTCAATATAGCATTAGAACAGCTTTCCAAAGTCATACCACACTTCAAGGAATTCTTACTTCTACTAAGCCTAAATTGGAAATGCTGAAGAACAAAAACTGCATCTATGAAATACCATGTGAATGTGGAAGAAGTACACTGGTGAGATCTGTCACCCTGTTGAAAAGTGATTGGAAGAACACAAACTAATGGTTAAGAGAAAAAACAGATGTGTCTACCATAGCAGATCAGGTATGTACTAATGACCATATGTTTAATTGGAAAAATACAAATATATTGGATAAAGAGTAAAAAATGCATAGAAGAAAATCCTATAAATCAACCCAGTGTGGCAATACACAATGTATGGAAGCCTCTAATTAATCTTGCTCATTAAACAATAATAAAAACTAATTAGCCTTGCTCATAAAAAAAAAAAATTGAAGGACTCAGGAGGATTTGAACTAACCCTCATATATAAATTTCTACTATATGTTACCTTTGACAGAAGAGTTCAGATGGTAGAGTGTTTGCCTTAAATTCGATATTCAAGAATCTAAAGGTACGAGTTCAACTTCTAAGAGAATATTGTCACTGTGCACATAGGCCAGCAACACCTGAAGAAGAGTGGAGAATAATACTACTTGAAACATTGTGTAATTACTAACCTGTGTTGTCTATTGGTGTGTTATTATTAACAAGTTGTTTATATTTGAAAAGTTTAAATAAAGTTTAAAATTTTCTATACATTCAACATTCACTTATAGATGATGGAAATAGTCCAACATATCACATCTAATAATATACCATTATCACAAACCTTTAAACAAAATCATTTATTTAATACCAAAATATACTATCATTAATTAAAAATATTTTTTGGATAGATGAAATCTAAATATTTCCCCAGCATATCATTTATATTTTAAAAGAAGACTTGAAAAACTTTATAATATAAAATAATCGGGGGGGGGGGGGTATACATTTAATGTAAATTTATAAAGAAAAATATGTGCATATTTTGTTATTTATAAACATTCAATAAATTACTTTAAGAAAGCTTTTTATTTACTAGTAGGAAAGTTCTAATGACTATGCAACCCATTTATTTGCATAGGATGGAAAGTATTTTTTCTTTTAGGGGGGGGGGGCGCTTAAACTATGTGAAAAATAAATCTTAAAAAGATTATTTGTTCCTTTTCAGATGAAACTAGATTTCAAACTGTCATTAAATTTTTACATAATAAAAATCATGATCATTTAAAATAATGAGATATTATGACATTTAACATCACACTTTCATTACTAATATCAAATAATGTCGTAAATACTGTTGATTATAAACGGATCTTGACTTTGGGGTCAAAAGCCAATGTAAAGTAATTTTCAATGACCTTTTAATGCAAATACCACCTTTCCTCAAATAATTGTTAGATAAATTTGTATATTTTCTAAAAAATTATTGAAAAACATTTACTGATGAATATATTTATGAACATTTGCTTTTTTAATATTTTTGGTTCAAAGAATGAACCAATAAGACCAATCAAAATTAAAGAGATAACTAAATAATTAAAAAAATAAAATAAAAATACATCATGTAGTCAAGCATTGTTAGCCGAGAGGTCATCGCACCCGCCTTGCAAGGAAGTAGTTGGTTGCAGACGGGTGTGGGTTCGCGTCCCGGCCGATGCTATGACATATGAAAAAAAAAATACATCATGTATACAATTGTCTGTGTAATGATTGTTGATAATAATACTCTTTTTGATATAGCTATTAGGAGTTAGCTTTTAAAATAATTTTAAGGTTTCAAAATAAGTAATAAAAGTAAAAACTTTCAGGTACAGAATATAACTTACAAAAATCAGAAAACTTTGTAAAAAAAATATAGTTTATGATCATTTTTCGTGATCAAATTCACTGAGGCCTAGATTAATATCATGGCTTTTAAAAGATCATTAAAAGTTTTTTTAGGGGAAAGAGATGGCAAAATATGCACAGGGCTGTAAAACCAGCCCTCCTTATTAATCATTAGCCGTAAAAGTTTGTGAAAGTTACTCGGCAAAATATTCGTTTGTAAACTTTACATAAAAATAATTGTTTGTCATTCAGGAGCTCTTGTGATGTTCTGTCACATGACCCATGGACCTTTAGTTCTTGAATCCACCATTCTGCCATTGTATTAAACTATGCAAAGCACTGAATACTCTAATTTACTATCGTAAATTGCTGACATTCAATAGTAAATTAATTATATATCGAAAGGAGAAGTTGAAAAATTTACTATATTAGTCCTATTAAACTAGAATTATATACAAAACAGTTTTAGGAGTTTTTAATTTATACCAGACTGCAATAGATATGGAAGAGGTAAAATGAATGGATAATTATTAGGAGACCTCAGAAATCTTTTCAAGAAATCTAAGATTAAGTAACATTATGTAATAATTTCCATATTAATAAGTGTGAAATTTGTTCACTTGTATTTACTTCAGTATTGTAGTATTACACAAATAATGTACAAAAATAAAATAAGTTGTCTTGCATTGTTAGCCGAGAGGTATCGCAGCGGCCATGCAAGCAAGTAGTTGGTTGCAGACGGTTGTGGGTTCGCGTCCCGGACGATGCTATGACATATGGAAAAAAAAAAAAAAAAAAGTTAAAATACTTCATAATTTTAATAAGTAATCTGATGTCTGCTTCATTTCTGGAAAAAAAAAACCAGTTTCATTTGTTTGGATAATAAGCTATTTAAGTTAGTATCTCCCAAGGGAGAAATATGACAAGCATCTTGTGTCTATACTCTTTGCATTTTTCTTTTCCATTTCAAATAATAGTTAATCATCCCTCAATACTGTGTTTAAAATCAAAAATTTTATCAAATAAATTAAAAGTGATATATATATATTCTAGGACTAGAGACAAGTAAAAAATTAGAAAACTAAGTTTATTTTAATATCTCGAATTTTATTATTTTTAATGAGATAGATGATTGAGTAGAAATTTATTCATTCATTTTGATATTTTAATATCACTATTATTTTCTCTAAACATTTTTTTTTTGCATACTGATAAATTATGCATTCTACTAATATACTTAAAATTATTTCTTCATTTCTTGATAAGACATATTTTTCACTTTTTTTTAAAAATAAGTTTTGAAAAATAATATTTTTAAATTTATAATTAGTAGAATTATAAAACAAATTAATTTCACATACTTCTATTAAATATTATTAGAATTTATTTAAAAATTTTAGTTAAAAAAAGTTATACAAAAGTTTTTTTTTTTTTTTTCAAAAAAGAATTTTATTAATTAAATCAAAAAAAAATACAATGACAAATCTATCTTTGGACTCGAGTCTTCTGCTAATTAGATTTGACAAATGGCCTGATGCTGGTAACTGAAGATCTTGGGTTGCAAATTCTTACTAGACTAGGTCTACGCTAGCCAAGGATTCAATGTGTAGCAGTCTGGTGCAAGAAGCCGGTCTCTATCACGAGTGCTTCTTAATAGTTTTAAGAAGGTATTGCTGACATTGTTATCTGCCTGTCCAAAGATGTACTTGCACCTGGTGAGCCAGACTGCAAAAGTGAGGAAAATGGATGTTCTGATGGTCGAAAATATGCCCATCTTGATGGCGTTTTGAATGCAAAGCGTGTTTCTATAGTCTATTGAAACTTTTTGGCGGATGAAAATTCTGAGTGGGCTAAGGAATGGGCAGTCATGTAGGAGATGGGCAATGGTTTCTTCAGCTGTTGAGCAAAGTTGACACTGTGAGTTGAGGTTGGCAAAACCTCTCCTATAGACCAGGAAGTGACTTGTGGGTAGGGAGGAGAGGTTTAGTTTCAGGAGAAAATCTATATATTTGGATTCCAAAAACCATTTTTTAGATCTGAGAATTAGAAGTTTATTGTTTAGCCCCAGAGAGTTCAGAGATGGAGTAAGGTTTGGGTATTTAAATTTGTAAATTTCCCAGTATGTTCTCTTTGATTCTAGGATAGTTTTCGATAGGCTTATTGTCCCTGTTATGTATATCCATAAATCTGACAACTATTTGCTGCAGAATGGTGGAGGTGTATCCGTTGGTGTTACTGGTATAAATGTGTTCTGATCGGAGTGCTTGTGATATATTGTCCTCATGACTCCAATTGCTTTTTGTAGGTAAAGCGTGGAGACGGAATGAAGACCTAACACATTCAGATCTTTGGGCATGTGTGCTTTTGATATACTTATAGTAACTACTTTGCCTTTCCATAAGAGCCTGGAACATTGTGAGTTTAATGCAGTTCCAAAAGTTTTGGTAAGCTTTATCATGGGAAGAAAGTAGTTCAATCTGGGAAAAATTAGCATGTTCAGTAGTGCAGCTTTTCCAGGCAATGACAGAGTAACACTGGAAAGAGAGGTTACGATGTTACAAGTTTTCTCAAGGATAGCATTTTGTATCTCTTTTGACATGGCCAACCTCGACTTGAAAATGGGAAAACCCAAGAACTTTTGAGGTCGAGATGTAAAAATGGATGGGATTATTTTCCCTGATGTGATCTTCCACGTGGAAGATTTGTTATAGTTGATATGCAGGTTTAGTTTTTTAGAGTGTTTTTCAATGATACGCAGGAGAGGCTGAAGATGTTTTTGTTCTGGTAGGAAGATCGATACATCATCAACATAAGAGATGTGATGTACCTGGAGTTCCAATGCAGGAACGTAGATACCTGGAACTTTGCTTCAATTTCAGTAAGGAGAGGGTTAATATATGTGGTAAAACAGAGTGTAGCCAAGGGGGATCCCTGAGGAACCGGCAGATGAGGTCTGATTCCGTCAGACAACCGCCCATCTATTGTGGTAAAGCATGAGCGATTATAGAGCAGGTTTTCTATTATGTTTGTGTATACTTCAGGAATTTGATATTCTTTTAGTGTTTGTAGTAATATTGATGGGATAACTGAATCGAATGCTGATGCGAAATCAAGTTGAATCACTAGCGGTTTTGTCTTTCTGCGCAGACTAATATGTTCAGTGATGAGCATGAAGCATTGCACAGCGTCTAGTGTGGAGGCACCTTTCGGAGAAAATTGGTATTTGGAAATGTGAAGATAGAGCTGGTCTTGAATTCTGTCCTTCACTAGTGACTCGATCGTCTTGAAGAGGTATCATGGAGATGGGGCGAAGATTTAACAGACTGGAGGGATTTTCGTTTTTTTAGAAATGGGACTAAAGCGACCGGGTATATGTCTGGGATGTTCCGAAAGTCTCCCGATAGTACATCAATCACCCTACGCACAATGGGGCCCGTAAACTGGCTGAGATGAAGAATCACAAATCTGGGAATTCCATGAAGTCCAGGATGTGTGCTTTCTGGATATGACTGCAGCTTTGCAATAATATGCTTCTCTGTGATATTGTGCTCAAGGTTATCACTTGATACTTTCCAGGTTCTACCAGTTGCAAAATTATTGTTCTGTAGTTTGTTAGTGAAGTGGTCATGTATTTTTTTGAGCATTTCAGGACTACTGTATAAATTCTGATTAGTTTCAATCATGGTAGGGGTGGGCCGTTTTGCAGCACCAAGTGCCCACCTGATGTAGCTACGTGTCCAGTTTTGACGATTAGATAAGATTTTGGATCTTTTAACGGATATATAGTGTGCTAGGACCTTCTGCTTCTCATGGTATTGTGTTTTTAGTTCCACAATATCCTGAATGCTGGTGTCTGTAGATGAAAGAGAGCTGAGTCTATTACTGATGGATTCTAGGTCCTTTAACTGCTGATTGGGACCTTTGGTCTTTCTTGTGTGGGAATCTATTAGTGTTCTCAGTATTCCAACCAGCGATGACCAAGCTTGAAGCGGTGGTAGGGTGAAAACATTTATTTTATTTAGAAGAATGTATGCCTCCGAAAAAATCCACTCGGGAGTGTTGGTTTTATTTAATAACTGTATTGTGCGCAAATGGTTTGTGTGTATTGCTATAGAGGGGTCTAAGTGGAGGTTGATTAGTAAAGCTAGGTGATCTGAGAAGGGTACAAATTGCAGTTTGGCATCTAGGTTATAGTGAAGCTCAGGAGTATAATACAACAGGTCTATTAATGATCTTTTTTGAAGTGTATAAAAGGAGAAGGACTCAGGAGGAAAGAAACCCTCTCCACACAGAAGTAGTTTACTGTCAAAATTACAAATTTAGATATAATAAATATGCTTTAATCAGGCTTTGCAAATACTAAACAGTATAATGTTAAAATGAATGATTCATTAACCTAGATTTATGATTAGAATGATCTGTACACACAGACATGTTTATTAAAAAAAAGCTTTATCTTTCAATTATTTTCATTTTAATACAATGATATAACATAAAATTATTTTAATGCACATATTTAGTGAAATCGTCAGTATAAAAAACAATTAAATGTAAGTTGACTCTCTCAATGACAAATTATAAATGCTAGATATTGCAATAAACTTGTTTGCCATTCTTTCCATTTTATTTCAACGTTTTTATTTAACTTAGAAACTCTGCTTCTCTAATTGTTTTCGTTAAAATTTTGTAATTGATATTAAAAATATTTCTATCAAATGAATTGCCTTCAAATTTTGTAAATGTGTTAGAAGCAGATGACAATGTAATATGACTGAAATATTTCAGGAATGTCTAGTCGCAGTGTTGGCAGAGCCAATTTCAAACATGATATTGGTTCAGTAAGTTTTTAATATGCGTGAAATGGCAACATTTTTTTATAAACAATCTTGCAATGAAATATGTTTATAGCCCAGTAAAATAAAATAAAAGCAAATCTTAATTTCTCTTGATTATAAAAATTGCTATTTTTAAAAAGGTATGAAATTTTAATTTCTCTTAATTGTAAATGAATATTTTTAAAAATCAAAACAGTATTGGAATCTATTTGCAATGCATGTGAATTTTCTTTCAAATATAACACAGACTGCGTTGTTTACATTGTCCATTTTAAAATGTGAATAGGAGTAATTACTAAAAAAAATCCCAATCTTAAAAAGTTAAAAATATACAAAAAAAAATATTTTATAAGCAATGCTTTCAATTAATGTGCACTAAAAGCCAATTTTTAAATTCAAATGTGAATAATTACAAAAAATATATTAAACATGTACTAAAAAATGATTGTCTTCTTCAACTACAATTTGAGTCAAGCATTGGTGGTTGAGAGGTCAGTGATGGCTGCCTTACAAGCAGTTGTCCCAGTTTAGCGGGTTCGCTTCCCGGCTGATGCTATGACACATGAGGAAAAAAAAACTACAATTTGGGTTTTTTCATTTAATTTGAAATAAAAGGATGGTTGAAAAAGCAATTATTTTTGGCATTTTAATACACATTAATAAATAAAAGCATTTATTAAAAAATATTTTTAAGTATATTATTAATTTATAAATGTTAACCAGCTCTTTACCATTAAAATAAATTTACAAAGTTATTCAGAAGCTCAAGATCTTCTGCATTAAAATCACAGGTTGAGCTAGGAATTTGATCTTGAAACCTTTAACTTTCAAGTCCATCACTCTACATCTATTGTATATTTTGGTGTCTCAGTAGTAAAATAGCTTTCCAGATGAGCAAAAGTTCTTGGTTCAATTCTCAATTGGGAAGGGAAAAAAAATCTCATTATAAAAATAGGAGACATCTAACAATAATTGCAAAACTATATATAAGTAACAGTATGATCTCACAAGATTCTCAAGAACTAAATTTAATCATGCAAAAGAAGGAGTGAATAACAGCATCCTATTAATAAATGACATCACATGATCACCATTTCTTATGCTTGCGTATAGAGTTTTGCCCGTTTTTTTATATTAATAAATGAATAAGCAACTACAATTAAAAATACACAATATCAAATATTCTCAAACTATTCCGCTGAAATGTAGAAACATGAGAATCTAATATAATTGCTTGAAAGGTTGACGGTATTGTTATTTTGATTTTGAATATATTTAATTCAAAAAAAATGAGACTAAATAAAACATCATGGACCAATTTTAATAAGTGTAATAAAAATTGTAATAATATTATATAAATTTATACTTAAACAATATTAAATATCCTTAAATCTTACATTGATTGTACAATTTTCCTATTATTGTGTTGTCTAAATCTTCTTATATATTTTATTTCATTCAAAACTTACTCTTTTCAAAGATATACATCATTTCCTTAACAATATGCAGTAGAACATACAAAAAATGTGATATACATGGTTAAATATATAACATAATGCAAAAAAAGACTGCCATACTCAAATCTTTTTTCTATTTGGGCCTCATATATATATATATGTGCTATGTTAAGCAGACTGCAAGATAGTACACTATATTTTATAATATAATAATATAAAAAAAAAAAAGAACTTTAAATGTATCCAGACATTTATTTAAAAAATGGTATGATTTTTGATGTTGATACAAATTTTTCATTACTATAGATAAATCAGGTTTATAATCACTATATATTATTCTTGATATATCATCAAGGTAAGAATCAGTAAGCCTATTTCTAAATAAGTTCTTGACATAACATTGGTGAAAACAATGTGATAAGTACTTGGGCACACTTTTTACAGTCTTATATTTTTTCAGGCACTAATTTCCAAAATTCAGTATACTCTTTTCTCTCACTTTTATCTTTAAAAATATTCTCCAGATTCATATTATTTTTGAGTTTGATGAACTCTTCAAATACTTTTGCATAATCCATATTCCAATGCAGTTAGTAATGTAATAAATGTTGTTTTTAAATGCTAGCAATTTTCTACAAGCTACAAATAATTCTTAATATTTCTTAAATTCTGAAATCTGCTCTTAAATTCCTTAAATAAGGCAGTTAAGTAATTTGAAATGATTGTTTAGTTTTCTGGAAAAATGCTGACAGCATCTTGTTTAGTTTTTATTATGGTTGAAGAGTTATGCAATATTTCATTTTGTATTTCGTCGTAATAGAAACTTTGTTTATAAAACAAATACTTTGCCATCTGCAAAATAACTATTTTATCTTCAGCCTGTAAGCTATGAGTGAGCTAAAAAAAATTCTGTAATGTCACACACAAAGGCTAAAAGACATCACACCTATCATTTTCATATTCACTGTAAACTTTATTGTTTAGTTTAACAATATAATTTCTTGATGTAAAGCAAAAAACTGACCCCCAAACTTTTTTCTGCTTAACCATGCACCAAGATATGTAAAAGCACATTGTTATAATTACTGTTCATTTCTTCCAAAAAGACTTGAAATTTTCTGAAGTTCAGTTCTCATGCTAGGATATAATTATGAAGGTTTTCATCATTATCAATTTCAGTCATGGAGATATATGCTGTCAAATTTCTTGATGAATGATACAGTAAAATGATAAGAGATTCATTAAATTGTACTTATTTTTCAGCAGAGAAACAAATTCCTTTTCAAGATCCATAAGTATGTTCACAACTATTTTTTTTATATCAATATTATTCTTCTCCAGAAAAGTACTAATAATATCAAGATAGTGCCTCTGGTTTGATACTTCATAGGAAAAAATTTCAAAAAATCTTCATGAATAAAATTCCGTTTAGTACAATATCTAACAAAATGGAACATTATGATGCTGCTGAAATGTCAATGCTACAATCAAAAGACAAGTTAAAATATTTACAATTTTTCAAATATTCTATAATGTGATCAGAAATGAGTTTTGCAATATTTTCAATGCAGACAGAATCCGAGATCTGCATTTTTTTTAAAAATTTGCAATATTATTACTAAATACAACAAATAATATATTGAAAGCATTTGTGAAACATTTCTTCATATTTGCACCAGAAACAGTTCCATATGTTCATCAAGTAATGTAACAAATTTCACATGATGCTCTTTGATATTGCTGCATCTTGGGATATCACCACTGACATAACATTTTGGTTTTTGTTGCAATGATTTCATCTTTTATTAAAGATCCATAAGAAAAAGTGTCATTAAATGATCTGGTTTTGAAGCATAATGATGAACAATATTATATTTTTTTAAGATAACACTTTCATGACAAATGAAACAGGCTGTCGAACCATGTTTATTTTGTGCAACAAAATATTCTCCCCAATTACCATGAACACTTTATTTTTGTTGCATATTTTCCATTTTAGTTCGAAGACAATCTTGTTATTATGGATAATTAAAATTATTATTTAACATAAAACAATATGTTTGAGCACAAGTTTGCTGTATCTGTTCTGCATATATTTGAAATTGCAAAATACAAAACTGTCATGCATTAACATAATTATGCAACAGAACAAATCATCATGAATGTAGTTTCTGGTCAAAGTGCAGGGCACACCTATTTGTTGATTGACTGATTGTTCTTATGCTTTTCAAGATTTTAAAAACTTTAGATTAATGAATGTATATTTCAAACAGCACATGAAATCTTAACAGGCTGCAGACTGAGTATTACAGAAGTAAAATATTAGCCAGCATATATGGTAGCAAATTTTTGAATTGTAAGTTAATAATATAAAGCATAAAGATTTGTTTCAAAGAAATCCCTTTCATCAGTTATTCCAAGCTTTTAGATATTATTTAGAACAAATCAAATAGGATTTGTATATTTTGTTATTAAAAAAATAATATGTAGTTGTGAATATGATCAACAAGTTTTAACATACAACAAAATATATAAAAAATAATAGTAATGACAATAATATAAAAATTAGAATGATAAAAATAACATTTACACTACAGAAATATTCATTTTGGATAATCTCTAAATGAATATTTCTGTAGTGTAATTTCCATTATACCACTCAAGGTAGGACTCATTTCTATCTGCTTTTAACACTTTCTGAAAGGATGTATTCATAAACATATAACCAAAGGCATGTAAAAAAGATCTACGATCCCCAAGCTGCACATTTTGTGCTGAACAAAAACTCATCAGTTGGCCCAGACCACAATCTATTATGCATATTTTTATCATTGTTCAATATATATATATATAGATAGATAGCAAATTACTACATTTTAATTGATGTGTCAACTGTGCTGCCCTAACAACTTTGACACAAATCACTTAATGAAAGCATATTAATAATTTTTATTAATCATTTATTAGCATATCTTTGGTCATATGTTTATGATTATATCCTCCACAAGGTACTAAAAGTGGATAGAAAACAGTCCCTATCTTGCATGAGACTGGTGTAGTGAAAATTACACTACAGAAATATTATTCATTAAGTGGATAATAAATTATTAATATACTTCCATCGAGTGATTTAGGTCAAAGCTATGTAGACAGGAAGTCTAACACATCAATTAAACTGTAGTAATTGTCTACCTGTATATACTGAACAATGATAAAGATATGTGCAAGATATTATGATCTGAGCCAACTGATGAGTGCTAGTTCAGCATGAAATGGGCACCTTAGGGAACATACATTTTTTTCACGTCTTTGGTCATGTGTTTGTGATTACACTCCTCCACAAGATGTTAAAAGCAGATAGAAACCAGTCCCTACCTTGCATGAGAATGGTGTAGTGAAAATTACACTACAGAAATATTATTCATTATTGGATAATCTCTAGTCTAATAACTGACTAATAAAAATTATTAATATACTTTCATTAAGTGATTTGTGTTAAAGTTGTGAGGGCAGCACATTTAACACATCAATTAAACTGTAATAATTTGCTATATATAAATATCTGAAAACCAGGCACTCTTCACAAACCTGGGAGGTTAATTGTAAGTATAGAGGATTTGAACTCAGATTTTCAAGCACCATTCAACTATCCACACTATCTCATACAACTGATACACATGACCACACACATGTAGAAAAGATTAATAATCACCAATATACGTATTTCATGCTAAACCAGCACTCATCAGTTGGTCCAGATTATCATCTCTCACACATATATAATCAATGCTCAGTTTATATTAAGACAGCAAATCTTCATACTTTAATGGACAGACTTCAATCCACTGCAGCCTCCAACTTTTCTGCCATCCATATCATTGAAAATCTGATGATACTATCTATATATATACATACAATATCTTATGCATATCTTTATCATTGTTACATTTTAATTGATGTGCCAACTGTGCTGCCCTAACAACTTTTGACACAAATCACTTAATGAAAGCATATTAATAATTTTTATTAATCATTTATTAGCATGTCTTTGGTCATATGTTTATGATTATATCCTCCACAAGGTACTAAAAGTGGATAGAAAACAGTCCCTACCTTGCATGAGACTGGTGTAGTGAAAATTACACTACAGAAATATTATTCATTATTGGATAATCTCTAGTCTAATAACTGACTAATAAAAATTATTAATATACTTTCATTAAGTGATTTGCGTTAAAGTTATGGGCAGCACATTTAACACATCAATTAATCTGTAATAATTTGCTATTTATATATATATGCTAAACAATAAGAAAGACATGTATAAGAGTATTGTGGTCTAGGCCAACTGATGAATGCTGGTTTAACACAAAATGCGCATCTTGGAGATTATAGATCTTTTTCACGTCTTTGGAGATATGTTTATGATTACATCCCTCCACAAGGTGTTAAAAGCGGAAAGAAACCAGACCCTACCTTGCGTGAGAGTGGTGTAGTGAAAATTACACTACAGAAATATTTATTGGATACACTTTGTATATTTATGCAAAACATCTAATGATACTTCTAAGATAATAATTGAAAGAAGTGAGTCACTGACACATATTTACTTAGAAGGCAAATAAATAACTGAAAAGAACGCATTATTTGATCACAGAAAAGATCTCATTCAACTAATAAATAAGATAGTTTACAAGCCTTTAATCCAATGTTCAGCAATCAGATAGAAGACTTATGTATGTAATAAAATTTGACTTCAAAAATTTCATTATGCTTTTTAACTTTACAGATTATATAACCTTCTATTTCTTCTGTTCCAGAACCATCTATTATAGGCTTGAATAATCAATGAAAACAAATGATGGAGTTATATTTATATTCTTTTACTCAACGGCTATAAATTAGTAGAATAAGACTGAATTACAGCTACTTAGACAAAATATTAAAATAAAGTCATGTGAAGCTTTGCTTTAAAACATATTTCTTTTAGATAAATGTTTTAATTAGTTATGAACAAAAAGATTAGAAACACAAAAGAGCTGTAAATAATATAAAGGGGGTTGGTTGAGAGATTATTTAAAGATAATGACACTATTAGATCATTAAAAAGATAAAAAAGAAAAAAAACATGAAAAAATGATTTGCAAACAATATTACTTTATATTGTAGTGTGTTGTTTACTGGCTTAAAATGCTAGTATTCTTAGCAATTTCACCACAGAACAATGCTTTCAGAAAAAAAAAATTAATTATACCATGAAAAATATAGAAAAAATAGTCCTCATTGTCATATTATACCAAATATGCTAAATTGATTAGACTGGGATCAATATTTAAGATTTCTTACAAATATATCTGCTATCTTGGTTAATAAACAATGTTTATGCACAAAAATAACAAAAAAATATATATTAAAAATCTACAACGAAGTTCTATTTACAAAACTGACTTTTAATAAGATACTTTCTTATGTGCGGGAACCTATATGGAACTTTTTCTCGATAGAAAACTAATAAAGCATTCTTAAATATACACATTCCAACACTAAGTAATATTTACTAAGGCTGTAACCTCAAGAATGTGCATGTAAAAATGCGATAGTAGGGACCTCTACAGGTCTTAACCACAAGCTTACATTTAGGAAGAAAAGAGGGGAACCCTTCTTTACTTCAACTTACTTTAAATAAATTTATAATTCCAACACTATAACTTGAACAATCAAAACAGCTATCTCACATATTTCTTTCAATTTTTTTTGTCTCAATTCAGATTATATTTGAACTGTCTTTAAAATAATTCCTAGAAATATGAATAAAGTCAATATAATGTCCTATTCATGATAGAGGCAATAACTATTAATTTTTACTTCAATTCAATGAAAATTGATAGAAATAAGCTTACAATTTACAAGATAATTTCTATTTTAATGGATAAAGAAATGTTACTTATTTTTATTTTGTGCTTGAAAATTTAACAACAGATTTCAAATTTTATATGAGAATGTTCAACTCAAAAGAAATCTTAGCAGGATTTTTAACAAGCTGTAAGTCTTCACACAGTTGTTCCTACCTCTATTGTTGTTCTTTTTCTATCTGAGCACTGCTTCAAGTATAGCAGTCATAAACCGTATTTATATGAGTAATGTGTCAATGATTTATAACATAGATATAAAATTAAAATGTAATAAATTTAAATGTCTAATAATTATTGTTAAAACAGGCAAAACTCACGATATATATTGCCACCCACAGCAAGCTAGAGTAATCAATGGATGCCAGAAGGCTTGTGCATAAAATTCCCATCTAGTGCCTACTCATCCAATATCCCCAGACTAGTTTCTGGCTTATGGTCTTCATCAGTGAGGAGTTTTGGATCTGATAGCACTGCACCTAGATCTTAGGATCTAATGCAACCCTCCAGCAAACCACCTTTTATCTCCATTTAACTACAAAACTATGAGTCTGGGAATATTGGATGAGTAGGCACTAGATGGGGATTTTATGCACAAGTCTTCTGGCATCCATTGATTACTCTAGCTTGCTGTGTGTGGCAAAATATATATAGTGAGTTTTGCCTGTTTTAACAACAGTTATACACAAGCATAAGAGGTGGTGGTCATGTGATGTTTATTGGCTTAAATCTATAATGTTTAAAAAATAAAATTATATATCTATTCATTCAAAGGTCATTGTTTAGACTTCTTTTTTTTTACTATTTTAAAAATATATATAAAAATTGACAAGTTAAACATCATACGATTCAGGTTTGGCAAATAAAAAGCTCTTGCCTGATCTTGGGGCTACCTAAACTTTTATGTTCCATTTTAATAATGTACCTGTCAATAATAAATAAGAAACTATCCAATTAGAAAATTTAATCAAACCTTTCCTTAAACTGTCAGCAGATATTATTTTTAATACCAATATTAAGCAAATTATAGTAAGTTATACTCACACACATATAATCTCTGCATATATTTATTTAAAAAAAAATTGACAAGTCAGTGAAACAGAAAACCAGTTTCAACTATAATTTTTAAATATTTGATCTTGAAAATAATAGATAATTTCAGAAAATGAATAAAATAATTGTATTTTAAAATGTTTGGTTTCATTGTAAAATGTAATATCAAAATTCCATTTGACCTAATTTTTAGATAAAAAGCTAAGAAAATTGCTTTTCAAAATGCTACTTATGAGGGTTATTCAATAGATTAACTACTGTGGGGAGAGGAGTCATTCCTTGGTGACAATAATTATAAATTTCTTAGTGTTGTTTAAATTTTCAGATAAAAGCATTTAAATGTTTTTGCTAAAAAAAATCCCTTATTCTCTAGTCTGGACAAATACTTTGAGATACTAATATGTATAATATCTGTCGCAGTGTTCAAAGCTGCATTATAATGTAATCATAGGTTTTTTTATATATATAACCAATTCAGATTATCCTGGCTTACTTTAAACTCCATCTAATTAATAGCAAAATATCCATTTATCAATCAATATGGATATTTAGGATATGGACTGACCTAAAAAAATACTGACTTCAAATCAGGAAATCTTAGTTACCTGTGCCTAAATTTCTTTATTCCTTTTTGAATTTGAAAATCGGGTCAAAGATTGTAAATTTTAAAAACTATTTTTATTTAATATCTAGCAATCAATATCTTATTTTTAACAGAAGTAGAGATTCTTTAAGAAGTCTAGTTTTCAATTCTAAAAATTGCCTATAATTATTCATAATTTTAAATGTAATTAAATGTTGTCATCCATAGCAAAAATAACAAAAGTTGAGTTTCAACCAACAATATGTAGCTCATGACCCTATCTATCATTATATCACTATTCTATAAACTGCTCTTATGATTTACAACAGATAGCAAATGATTTTCATATATTTTGAAAAAAAAAGTCTTACGACAAATTTTTCTACTTTCAACAATCTTATACTTTTAATTTAAAAAATAAACTTTATTTTTATTATATATGCATCTAAATTATACATAACTAAATTATAGACATCAAATTGAAAAGACATTTGGAACAACTATTTCTAATTATTATGATTTTTTTTTTGTTATCATTTCATAAATTTAATTGATATTATTTGTTCAATTTCTTTATAGCTAAATTTTAAGAGCTTTATTTTTAATAAGAATTATACCAGGAATTTTGACAAAAAAAGTGTGAAAAAATATTTCAAAAATTAAAATTATTAAAGCTTAAGCAATTCATTTTATTAAAATGAATGAAAGAACCACTAATGAGTCATCAAAAAAATTCATTATATAAAGAAAAACTTAAGAAAAAAATAATACTGTAACTTGATAATTAGAAATTCACACTTATTCAAGTTGTACATAAAAAAAGTTGAAACTGTAGTTTAAGGTTTAAAAATTTAATAGCCATATATATCTTATATGCTATTCATTCTTCATTCTGAATAAAAATGTCAAATAGTTGTTGTAGAGGTATAAGTGACAGATTGGAGCTTAAGATTCACAAATTGCATTCAGCTGTCACTTTCAGTGCTCAAACTTCTTAGTAACTCCCAAGCCGTAGTGCCATTCAATTATTTACTAGAAATAAAACTGAAAAACAGTATAAAAACAAAGAACCCCCATATTTTTGTTTTAAAACAGTTTAACTTTATTTTATACAAGCAGTCAAAGATAATTATACGACACAAATATGCATGCATGTAAAAAAATGCTTTTCTAATTTGGTTTTTAATCAAATATTTGTAAATAAACTATAATTGATCACAATAACAATAATACCTGTTAATAAGAGTATCAAACTCTCCATACAGTAGTGCCACCAAGTGCAAGCCTTTGTAATCAATGGGTGCAGGAAGATCTGTGCATAAAATTCCTATCTAGTGCCAACTCATCTAACATCCCCAGACTAGTTTCTAGCTTGTGGCTTTTATCAGTGAGGAATCTTGAATTTGAGAGCACTGTATTTACATCTTAGTATTTAATGCAACCCTCCAGCAGCTACCTTTTATCTATTTGGGTAACTATAAAGCTAGGAGCCCGAGATGAACACACCATACTGTTTCCAACCCAAGCTCATTTGCTTGTATCGTCATATACATCTGAACTCAGTTTAGTATCTATACATGTTGGTATCTTTGGTTTTTTCAAAAACAATGGTCATCATTATCCTATGGGCAGGATGATTATAAAATCATCAAAGCACCACATGATCACCATGTCATATGTTAACATTAGATCCTAAGATCTAGGTGCAGTGCTTTCAAATCCAATGCTCTTCACTGATGAAAGCCACAAGTTAAGCACTAGTCTGGGGTTGTTGGATGTTCCTACATCCATTGATTGCAAAGGCTTGTACTTGAAGGCACCACTGTATGGAAAGTTAGAAAGTTTACTTTTAGGAAAACTTATTAACACCTGATCATCATCATTTATAATTTTTTACAGTTATCCCTGCATGTTCCCTGGTAGATTGCATGATTTCTCAGGATTGTGGATATAGACAGCATAATGAATGCACTGTGTACTGGTATAAACATACAGATAGAAAGATATATTGGCCGTTATATAATAAATATATTACCACCAAAACATTACAAGATTACCATTTCCTTTACTTAAAAAAAGCTGTTCACACAATAGCAAGGCTTCTCACTAATGAAAACCACAAGTTATAAACTATTTGGGGGATATTGGATGAGTAGGTACTAGATAGGGATTATATGCATAAACCTTGCATCCACTGATTACTAAGGCTACTGTATGGAGTTTACTAGAGTGACTAACAGGTTTCTCTGGACATAGTGGCTGACTTCTTACTCTGAAAAAGGAGAACCCACAGTGCATCACATCACATTACTTGTTAATAGCATGTGTGAGCATATGAAATGGTGATCATGTGATGTTTTGATGGTTTTTATAGTTAATCAAATAGATAAAATGTAGAACTACTGGAGGATTGCATTAGATCCTAAGATCTAGATGCTGTGCTTTCAAATTCAAGGCTCACCATTGATGAAAGCCATAGGTTAGAAACTAGTATGGGGATGATGGATGAGTAAATACTAGACAGGAATTTTATGCACAAACCTTCCTGCATTCATTGATTACACAGGCTTGCACTTGGTGACACTATTATATGAAGAGTTTGATACACTTATTAATAGCATGTGTAAACGTATGAAATGGTGCTCATGTAATAAAACCTATTGTGTTAATATTATATTTTTGACAAATGAACAGCAGAATAAGAAATGTATATCAAAATAATTTTTTTTTATCATAAAATCCTAAAATCATAAAGAATCTGTCAGAAAGCTGACATAAGTTTTATAACTGTGAAAAAAAATCAGATACTTCTACAAGTTTAAAAGCAGTTAAATTGTTAATAACTGATTAGCTGGTATTGATATTCAAAACTGCTATTTTGTTTATTATTATAAAGTCTCTAGTGTTCACCCACGATGCAAAAAAACAAAAATCTGCTAAAATCAACTCTGATAGAAATTAATGCTTTATTGAAATTATAAAGTTTTTAGGTTATAATACAAAACTATGGTAAAAAAATATAGCTCAAGTCACACCTGAATAGTTCTGTGCCAATATGGCATGACCAATCTTCCATTTTAAAGTCATTTTCAAATGAGAATGCTATGACATAAAAGCAGTGATAGCATGAGTACAAAAATTCGATATTGGATTACTGGAAGCCTGCTATATGATGAAATAAATATATTGTTTATATTTTTATCAACCACTTTATGATGTCAAAAGAAATTTTTCTACCAGGTAGCTATCATCTGACTGTAAAACAAGCGAGTAAACTATTATGATTTGAGTAAACATTTCCTGATATTCTTTTACTATGCATTATATCGCAATTTATTCAAACATTTCGGTGAACAGGTTCATACTACAGTGCAAAGAATCAGTCACTTTGCAAAATAGTAATGTTCTCCAATTTAAATAGGTCTCACAGTCAAAGATTTACATTTCTTGGATCATGAAAAATATCCTCCACTGGCACTTGAAACATTTAAATATTTCTCTACACTTTGTTCAAATGTAGCACAATTACATTCTGTTTAACAGGCAAAACTTGCCATACAGTAGTGCCATTCAGTGCCAACCAGAGTAATCAATGGATGCCAGAAGGCTTATGCATAAAATCCCTATCTAGTGCCTACTCATCCAATATCCCCAGACTAGTTTCTGGCTTGCCTGTTTTAATAACAGTGATGTGCTAGCATAAGAAATAGTGATCATGTGATACAGTAGATGCAACAGGTATTAACTAGTAAAAGTAATTACAAGAATTCTTGTTATTTCTCAGTAACCCCTTTGGTAATTCATAAAATCTTTTAATTTATATGGATTAATGTATATATAAGAAAACTCAATATATTTAGAATGAAAATATATTTAAGAATATAGTATTATTAGCACTATTGAAGATTAGATAAATACTGAAATTATATAAAAAGTTAATATTTTATTAATATATCTTATAAATGTACTTTTTAAGTAAGTGCTGTAAATAATTTTTGAAGTAATATTTTTTTATAAGTAATAATACTGACAGGCATGTTTGAAAAGAATTTTTTTTTGCATTATATAAAATAAGAATAATCATTTTTCAAGCTATACATTCATGTTTCTTCTTAATAAGCTTATTTATATGATTATGATTTATATCTAATTAATTGATTATATTTCTTGCTATAAGTCTATAATGAAAATTTGTTTATAAACTTTCTCATAAATTATATAATATATATAACTTCTTTAACGAGCATTATAAGCGCATAATTATTGATATTATATAAGTCTATATGAATATGGGGCGAAGTGATAGCTTATGGATTTTTAATTTTTTTCTGTTTGCCATTATATATTTTTGGAATTGAGACAATCAACTTTCAACTTTTAAATTGAAAACTGATTCAAAAAACATTATTCGTTCCCCTTTTAATGTTGAGCTGCAAATAGTGGTCTTCATTTGGTATCAAACTCAAGAATCAGTGGTGGTCAAAAGAGCGATTGGATTAATGATTGCTTTTTTTCACGATAATTTTTGAAAACAGCTCTGAAGTACAGTATTTCATTCTCAAAAAAATTAAAAAAATAAAGTTGAAGATAGAAACTATTCTATATTTTTAATGGATCAGAAATATATATGACAATCTAAAATATCCAGATTAGCAAATGAGATCATTACAACAAAAAAAATTAAAAATTGAAAAATAGATACGGGGAAAGACTACACAAAATGTGAATTCACTGAAAAAACAAGTTCAAAATTCATCTTTAATTATTGCTAGAAATAAAAAAACGACAAATCAAACTGTAAAAATTTAACTGATATATCCAATATAAGTTTTGTATTTCTTTATCAGCTTTCATAATTGAAATAAAGTCCTTGTTTTTTGCTTCACCTTTGAGTGGTAAGTTTTAAATTGTGCTTTACGCAAAAAAGTGAAGCTTATTATTATTAAAAAATAATTATATGGCTGGGCGCTTTCAGACAACTCAAGTCTCCATATTCATAGCCTATTTTAAGCTAAACTTTGCTTAAAACTTATCAGCTTTCATATAATTTTTAAATATATAAATTATATTAAGATGATAATCCTGAACTTAATCCATTAATGAAAAATTTTATTATATGCCTTTATATTAACTTTTCTATGTATGTTTCTATCTTTATGTATCTGTGTATGTTTCTGTCTTTATGTCCAGATTTTTTAGATATTCCAGGTGAGATTTTTAATTGATTTTTGTCAGACTAAAAGGCTATTGTTATTTATTTATTTTTTTAATTTTGCTCCAGCTAGCATTTTAGTTTTAACCATTAAAAATCTCAGTTGGAGCCTTGTAGTCTGATAAAAATTATAATTTAATAATAAGATGTGAAAAAGACTGATTAAGACAACAACTAAGGGGAAAAAATGGTTAAAACTAAAAAAAAAATCTCAGCCAGAGTCTTTCTGTCAGATTTCTTTTTAGTTTATAATTAAAAAATTAAAAAATAATATGCAAAAACGTTTTTTTAAATAATGTTTTTATATAAACAGTACTAGCCAATTAAAAAGTAGAACAATAACAAAGTAATCAGACTAAAAAGTAGAGAAAAAAACTGAATCTTGGTTAATTTGCCATTTTTGGAAAATATCAGGGATCTTAAGAATCTAGGCTAATTATAAAATAATTGGAAATTGCAGACCAATGCATCTGAGGTCTTTTTGATTTTTATGATTTGTTTTTAAAAAGCATAAAAATCAAGAAAGCTTCAAATGCTTTTATGAAACAATATTCCTGCAATTTCCAATTGTTTTATTTTTCAAAAATGGAAAATGAATCAAGATTCAATTTTTTTCTACTTTTTAATTGGATTTTATATAAAAGCATTATTTAAAAATTTTTTTTTTTACATATTATTTTATTTGTTGTGGTTTTTTAAAAAAAAATTGGGTTTCATATTAACATGTTCAAATTTTTTAATTATTATTAACAGAATTTGATATTCTTTTTTATTTGTAATATCTTTCTTAAAATTGTTAATTTTCATAATTGTGGAGGAAAATCCAAGCTAATAAAAAATAAATTTATTCTATACCAATTATACAGATATTATGTTGAGATTTGATATTTTTTGTGATGTTAGTATTTTATTCTAACTATCAGAACTATATCAACCCAACACACTATTGCATTTTTTGAGAATTATTCAAAACACAGATTTATAATAGATAAATACAAAGTAACTAAATTTCAACATTTTGAATGAAAAAAAAAAAAAGAGAAGTTGTTGTAAGTTCATTAAATTTAGAAATACCGATAGTAAAAATATTCTTTTTTTTAACACTTATGTAAAAAAAATTTTTTCTTAGGATAAGGCGTGAAAAGGGCAAAAATATTTACCACTTATGGTCACACTAATAGGAATTTAATAGGAATGGCTGTACATTAAATTAGAAACTTTGTATTATAAGATTGTATATCAATGTTAAAGTAAATATACTTAAAATATAATCATTAGCTTGCATTTAATTTTCACACACACAGGCCTTCCACTGTTTAAAAATTATTATAATTCTATAACTAGCTTATACCAATAGTGTTCAATTAATATTGATATATGAACTATTTTTATGATTATGAGCACACTTTATCATCTATTCTTCATAGGATTTTTTCTTAGTAAGATATAAAACATCTAGTTAAAACACTTTCCAATGACTTCGAAGTAGGCTTTCACATGCCTTCTACAACCAATAGATTAATCAACAATACAAAGGACAAAACCACACCCGAACTAACCCCTTAAGTCGTGTACAAGATCACTTAACCCAAGGAGGTTGAACAGACAATGTATTACGGAAAAACCAAAGCAAACATTGCCGCTAGGGTATCGCAACACCAATACATATATAATAGAATGCAAACTAAAACCGAAGGCAACTCAATATTTGTAGAGCATAAAAAAGTCACTGGTCACACCTTCCAGCCGATAACAGCAGAGATAATGTGCACTGAGCGCAACAACATGAAGCGCAAAGTGAAGGAGCTGTGTTTCATTGCAGAAGACCCTAAAGCAATCAATAGAAAAGATGCCTACTTTACAATCTCTAAAAAGTGGGCCATATAAACATTATTACATAAATTTGCATAAATTACCATGATATCTACTAACTATGGGAACATATTGTTATACAGCTTCATTAATTGTGCATAAAACGCAAGTTTAGAATTGGTACTTTCGTATTAGTCCTGCAATGTAGAGATGGTATGCATTTTTATATCCATGATAAATGTGTAACCTTGTAATTGTGTCAAATATCTGTTCTAATCTCATCCAACAACAAGGGTTTTTTTTGTGATAATTTTACACTCTGTTATTATTCAGATTTCATTGTGACAGTATTTTTAATGCTGTTACTTGCATTACATCATCAGTTTTGATTCAAAGATTTTTACTTTCATTTGTATTTGTAGTTTGGGTTTAATGATTTTTACCCACGAGTGAAATAAATGCTGTTTTATATTTTCAAGAAAACATAAAATTGGAGACCCTAACAAAATCATCTAAACTGACGAGTCTTTTCAAAACCAAGCTGGATGAATTTTTCCTGAACAGTGGATGTTTGGTGGCAGCAGGAAGACCGACAAGTGTTTTATCATGACAATTAATGATAGAACAGCAGCAACTCTTATGGAAGCCGTGAAACAAAATATGTAAGAGGGATTTTACTTTCATTTGTGTGCATAGTTTTGATTCAGCAATTTTTACCCACTATTGAAATGAATGCGGTTTCATATTTTCAAGAAAACGTAAAATTGGAAGCCCTAACAAAATCATTGAAATTGATGAGAACCTTTTCAAAACCAAACAGGACAATTCTTCCCGAACAGTCGATGTTTGGTGGCTTGTGCAGAGACCAATGAGTGTTTTATCATGACAATAATAGAATAGCTGCAACTCTTATGGAAGCTGTGAAACAAAATGTGGAAGAGGGATCAACAATTTATTCTGACTATTGGAAGGCCCATAAAAGTGTTAAATTTCATGTGAACTACAAATACAATCATGTGTTAAGTAAGTGTGCATTTTGGGGAAAAATAAAAATTTTACTTTTAGTCTTCATTTTGGGAAAAAAAATTATCCACTTAAAATAAAGTAGAACTGACAAATTGATTGTTTCATTGCGACAATTCCTGTTATATATTACATGGTGAGTACAGAATGTGTATATATTACAATTTTTTGTAATATTTGAGGGTATTTTGTAATTTAGTGATGGGTCCGTATTTAAAGCTACATTTGGGAATTACATAATGGTGTGTGATATTTTACATTTTTTTATGTCAAATAAATATTTTTACTATTGTTAAAAATGTACGTTTTAAGATTCATTTTTGGATGAAATTCATATTTTTAGTATTGTTATAGCATGTCATATTTCAGATTTTTTATATCAAATCAATATTTCCATTATTATTAAAAATGTACTTTTTAAGGATTAATTTTTGGATAGAATTCATATTTTTAGTATTATTACAAATTAATATTATATATTAATCCTGCAACACATATCAGAACTGCTATGCCTTTTCACATATGTATTCAGACCCGATAACTTTGTAAATCTTGTGGAAAAAATATATACATGTTATTTGATCAGATCACAAGATTAGAAAATTATCAGCAGATTGATACAAATGTGAAAAGGTGTAGCAGTTCTGATATGTGTTGCAGGATTAATACATAAGCACCCTAATATTATAGTTAGTATTTCAAAGATATTTAAAATTTCTAATTTTAGTATAGTGGGATTAAGGATGAGTCTAATATTTTCTATAGTGATTCTAAGAGTAAAAAAAAAGGGTGAAAAAGGGAGGTTGATACCAAGTGTACTTTTTAAAATGAAAATATTCATTATGTTAGTTTTGAAATCCTTCTAAAACTACACAGAAAAGAATTAAGATATAAAAGCATTTTTTAAATGTCTCATTATATTGAATAATAAAACAATAATCTTAAAATTTCTAATAGAAATGAAAAATATTAATGGAAGAATCCATTAATATTGATTATCCAGGTAGTTCATATGTCTATGGAGATTAGAGATTCTGTTAATGTTAGAAACTAACTGTAAGCTGCAATTCAATTACTTCATGCTTTTGGTTCCTGAGCCAATGTCAATTAACAATTTTACCGGATTAAGAATACATTCCTATCCTCAATTATGAATTCCTTATATTTTCAAAGCACTCATAAGTTTTTGGAAACTTAAATATAAAATTTACATAATTATTATAATATGTAGTGTATGTACATGCCATAATTAAAATTTAAAAAAAAAGACTATTGACTTCTTTCCCCATCCTTTTCCTTTATGAAATTTATTTTTAAAAACTTAAAACTTACAAACTTTACATCAGCTGATTTAAATATAATTCTCTATGTCAATGCTATAGAAAAATATTTTCACTCACTACATATTAAAGTAGGTTAACTTTTTTTAGCAGAAATAAAATTAATTACAAAATTTAAACAGAGCACCCACATTAACTCTCTGGGCATGGAGTTTATTTTCTTTTTTTCTCCCTAACATATATGGTTTTTCAATAAAATAAATTATGCTTATGTATTGTAAAAAAAAAAAAAAACATTTTATCACAATTTATATATTTATCACAGAAAATAATCTTATAATAAATGATGTTTTTAAAAATATTAAAGATAAGAAAATAAAAGTGATATACATTTTGATTATTACAAAAAAACACCAATGTATACATAAAAATAACATTATTATTGCAGATTTTATCACAAATTACATATTAAAATTTTAAATTAAAAAAAATATTAATTATTATTATACCCATTAAAATTTAAATAAATAAAAATTACTTACCTTTTTAATTTTATACATTAGATCCACTAATAATATACAGTGAAGCATGAATTACGCTGTATCAATGTTTACTTCGATTATATGCTAACCAATAAAAAATGTAAACAAACAAAAAATATTAGTTCACAAATTTAATACATTTTATAATATGCAAGCAGCCATTTTTTCATCTCTGACCACTGTATGTGATCATATTTTAAAAATATAAAATTTGTAAAATTTTACAATACACAATAGCCATGTTTCCATTTTGAATGAAGCGTTATACACAATCATGATTACTAACATTTTTTTGGTTTATGTTGAAAGTACATACATTTTCTTTGTCATTATCCTTTCCAAATAAGATGTACAGTATTCTGTGTAATCAAATGTTTTCTAAGTATAATGCTAACAGTTTTACAAAAAAGTTATTGACAAGAACAATGCCCAGATTGTATTTAATTGCTATGAAAATCACACTTTGTTTTTTTAAAAAAAATAGAAATATAGTACAAGTAAATTTTTTTTAATTCTTACTTTTTCAGCATATTTGTCAATAAACATACAATAAAATATATGAAAACATATTTTCTAAACCCATTATTAATAATTAATAATTATATATATATTCTAACCTCTCCCACCGCTCGTCCTCCAAAATTTATATAGTGTTTAAAATTTATTATGCATATTTCTTCCGGGTTCTAGCTCAGTTAACAAATAAATAAATGAAATATCCAGCATTAATTAAAAATGATTACTAGCTCTAATCTTTAAAATACAAATACGGTTATATTTTTTAAAAATAAATTAACAAATATTTACTATTTTCATGAGACATGGAGTGACGATACGGGGAACGAGATAGACTACATTGAGATATTATCCACACGATACTATCTCAATGGCATAAGAACACTATTCCCCTTTTTACTATACCAAATAACTAACTTATAGTATTCTTACGACTTTCTAAGCTCTTTTCACTACGATTAAAATAATAATTATATCTTAATATTCTTTATAATAAGAATCTAGCTCAATTAAATAAAATAAAATAAAATAAAATCTCAGGTTCATAAATTGTATTCTAACTGATTTAAAATTACGGTAGTAAACTATGAAAAGGGAATTTTATGTCATAATCTACTACACAGCAACTAACAATAATAAAAATAATAATAACAATAATAGTATAATATAATCTTATTTCTTCCTAAATGAAATAAATAAATACGTACGTGGTAGTATTTTAATAATCTGACAACAGAATACGTGTGGCAACTTTAGCATATATTTTAATGTAATATTGTGGCAATCGACTTATGACCAAGAAATAATATAAAATTATGATCTTTTAATTTTAACATACAAATAAATTCTCAAAATTATTATAACACTTTTATGTTTACCTTTTGTGCAAAAACTATATGTCTGTTTCAATTATAAATGTATCGTGATATCATGCATCCATGTGGAGAAATAACAACGAGGACACAAAACTTTAAAATAAATTTACAACAAAGTTTATTAATAACATAAATAAATAACAATATTTTACATTATGTACATTGGATATCCTTACTCTCCTATCACAACTTAGTTTTCCTAGTTTATAAAAAATGAAATCAAACTTCTATTTATTTTTCCTAGTTAACTCTTATCTTTTAAATGCTTAAGAAAATACAGTATTATTATTATTGGATTTCTTATTATGGTTAGCTTGTTACAAAATGTATTTCTTATATGATTATCATTAACACTTTGTATCCCTACTATTATTAAAATTATATTTTTTACAAATTTACATTCGTATTAAACATTCTACAAAACAATAAAATTCTAGTTTTATATTGGTTGTATGGAATCCTACAAATTCAAAACATTCTTCTACATTCGGTATTAGGTTTTATTGTTCATTATCCGATGTTTATTAATCCTAATATACTCATTCAAGCCTTACTTCGGATTATATGATTACAACTATTAATATACCATGCACAAATATATGTTTATTACACATTATTGAATTATTTTCTTAATAAATATGCAATATTTATTTTCTAAAATATTATTTGAAAAAAAAAAAAACATTCAAATTTTATTATCACTTTTAAAAAAAAAACTTTGTTTAGATTTCTCTTTTTTTAAAATCTTATATTCATTTCCGAATTAATTTTAAACTGTATTATATGATTCTTTCTCTCTTTATGATATTTTGTACTTTCACTTTTAAAATTACACAATTCTATACATTCCAGTAAATAAACTATTCTCACATAAACGATAACATATCTGCAGTTCTATTTTATTCATTATTTCTTTGAAAATATCTCTCTGACGATGCAGGTTCACGAAATAAGGATAGCGAAGATAGATGCATAGGATCAAAATATAACTAGAATATTACTCATCATAAACCTTGACAATAATGGCACAGTGAATTAAAAGACACTATAGAGGAGTGACCTTTACCTGTCTACCAACCTCTATTATAGGAGCGATGCTAAAGCTATTTCTTCAGCTTTATTATAACATCAAAAAGTTTAAAGATATGCAAAAAAAACACTGTCCAACCTATATGTGTTCAGTCATAGGGCTTAGTTAACTATACTGAAATCACACAAACTAACTATGATCCAAATACTTTATTTTTCCTATTTCTTAACAAAAAACATCATCTTGGTTTCCTCTCCACTAGTACTACCAAGTCACTATCCGATCTTATTTCTCAAGATTTTTCTATACGGTACATCGACAAATTCCTATCTGCATTTCTAACAATAATAAAATTCATTTATTTCAAAACTATTCCGCTGTTCTTTAAGAAAATCTTTTTACTACTTTCCTCGTATATTTTATCATATACAAACTATTTTAAAATATCTGAATACTTTATTACATGAAAGTTCAAAAGAATCACACAATTGTCCTGTTAAATTATATTATTAATTATACTTTAAATAACTTATTGCATGCATATTCAGAATTACTCCTATCTCATAATATGTTTTAAAATGTTGTATAAAATGTGTACATATAATTTAAACTTTCACACATCATTCTTAATCAATAGACGATCTAAAAAATACATTATGCATTATAAATAAATATCAAAATTACCAAACGATCTTTATCTTCTCGATCGCGTTCTGTAGGCTTCACCATCCCATTGATTCTTGTAGATATAAGACTCCCATACATACACTTTATTTTTAAAACAATATATCTATCATTATATCAAGCTATTATATTTAATTTTTTAATATTACTAAATTTATGTTTATATGTTTTCCCTAATCTCACATAGCATTTTTATATTTTAAAATAAATTAATAAAAAATATTTAAATTATATTTACGGTACTTCTTCATAAAACTTTCTTGAACCGTTCATATTAAAGCTAAAAAAAAATGTATATTATTTCTTCTTCAGTCACTTAATGTTCTATTTTAAGTAAAACAATTATTGCTCTGTTTAGTAAATATTCATAGACGACAATCCTTGGTTTTCATAATATTGAACACAATTATTAATTCTGATATTCTCTTCTAATATTGTCTGCTAATATTTTCCCGCGCGACTTTTACGATGCATCCTCTGGGTACTTTTATTTAAATATTCAGTAAATTTTTTTTGGTTTCCATGGATCCATTTTCATTAAGTAATTTAATTTTATATTTTTTTAAAATCAAGCATTTCTTCCATTGAATAATTTATAATATTTTTTAATTCTTCTTAGATAAAGTTTTTCGGTTCCTTTTCTATAAAACACAATAATTCTTTCATATTATTCTATAACTTTTTTCTTTCCTTTTAAAATTCTGGTACTATATTTTTAATAATGTTTCCTTTAAAAGATAAACACTCTTTCTTCATTATACATTTACATAATTTTTCTTTATAATAAAAACGCATATTAAATTTTTCCATAGAGAAGAATAAAATAACTTTAAAGTAGCCTTATAAAATTGTGCGTCATAATTTTTTTTCTGACGGCAAGTAACTTCTCTTTTAAGTTTTCATATAGCGTCCCAATTATATTTCTCTGAGTTATAATAATAAGTTTCTGGTTGAGCATAAATAAAGCTGTATTAAGGCACTTTCCAAATATTTTTCCCTTAGCAATATTTTTAGGTATTTTTCCTTGTACTTCCATTTTACTGTAAGGTTTTGGCTGAACTTGAATAAAATATCCTGGTAAGATAACTTTTAAAATTAGCAATCCATGTAGAGGCAGTCAAAATATTATATGTTAAAAAAGAACTTTTAAAATAAATACAAAATTTTAAATTTATATCACTTTTCTAGCTACGGTGTTATCAGCTAAAAAAATATGTTACTCTCTCTTTCACTTACACATTACTTTCTTTTTCCCGCTCCGTCTAATTCTTATATTTTGTCTGCTAAATTACCTCCGTTGATTGGTTAATGATTTTATTTTAGCGCGAACAAATTTACACATTTTAGTTTTATAACAGACTAGACTTTTAAAAATAAAGAATTGATGACGTCATGTCTTAAATATTATTTAGACTAGTATTTTTAAATTCAATTATAGTTTTATCAAAATTATTTAAACTTTAAAAACAATTATTAAAATAATATTTAATATTTCAACTTTTACTTTAAGGATCGATGGCAATTATATTTAGTTTCCTAATTCACAAAATTTATTATTATTCTAACAAGCGTGTGTGAAGGTATATAATATACAGTCACGTGTTTACTAACTTTATCAAATGATTTTTTATTTACGTCTCGGTCTAAATTACCAAAACTGATATATTTTATAAAAATTTGGAAAATAATTTAAAAATGTTGAACTAAATACAATTCTCACCATCCTAAAGTTTATCTTAAAACATTAGATTAAATTTGAATATTAAACATAATTATAACACTACATATAGCATTTATTTAATTTATTAGTTTTAAAATATTATATTCAAATTATTAATATACTTTTAAACTATTTATAGCTGTATTATTTTATATGGCCAGCTTTTACAACCATAAGCAAGGATATCATTAAGCTTTATTTAACTGTTTTCCTTTAAATAATCCTTTACATTTTTATATACCAGGTATTTTCAGCTTAAAATTGTACTATAAAATCTAATTATCCTACTATTATTTATATATCATACAAATATAACTTAAAATTTAAAATTTTTTAGTAATTGACCTTTCTACCTTATTATGACCTACAGACAAGGGCACAATATATACTTAAAATTTTTACACTATAATCTTAATTTATATATGTATACTATATGTATATAAAAAATATCGTTTATATATATGTGCATATTGAAAAGTATTATACATTTACAATTTAATAAACAATATGTATTCTATTCTAATCCAAGTTTATGAACAAAACGTAAGCTATTACATGCAACACATGAGGGGTTTGGAACAAAATATATCGTACATCATGGCTTCACTATATATGAAAGTGGATGACTTCTCATATGCATTAGTTTTTGTTACCATGCAAAGCAATATTTTTGGCACATAGGTTTCATATTTAATCAACATAAGAGGTTTCATATTTAATCAAAATTATAACTAAAATATAGTAGGTTTTATGTGAGTAAATTCATGAATTATAACAAATACAATGAGAAGGAATTTATAGGTAGCATATGAGAACAAGTTTGGAAGAAAGCATCAAAATTATGGAGCAAATCATGAGACACAAATGATTAAATAATTAGACTTATTAAATTAATAGGATTTATTTGGAAGTTGTTATTTTTTTTCTCTGTGTTCAAATATTAATTAATTTATTATACTATTATGAGACATTCATTGGTTAAAAGGAAGTTTTCAGTCATAATAAGTAGATTTGCTAAAAAATACATGACATGGAAGAAAATAACAAAAATCAAACAAAATAAATATACAAAAAGTTAATTATAAAGATGCCACAAGTCTTATGATGAAATATTTTTGTGTAAGAGTCTTCAATAAAGAAATATGAGAACATATTCATCATGAGATCATTGCCAAAATGGCAAAGTGATTGGAATTGATAATACTACATCAGTAAGTACTTAAAAACTGAAAAATAATCACTAAAAGATCATATTATGCTAATCATACTGGAAAACTACTTAATGGCATATAGATTAAAAGAAATGAAATGTACTCCTATACCAAAAAATAAAATAATCTTGGTGGCATGTGAATATATATCTTACACTACAAGAAAAATTATAGAGAATACTGATATGGACAATTAAATGTAAAAGTTAATTTCAGAAAAGAGGTAGCCATTACTTCTGGGACATATATATTAGATATTATGAATGACAGCATTTAAGCACTCTCATTATTTAAGTAAGATATGATACTAACCACTGTTACAATACTATTTAATTGTTATATTTAATTCAAATGATAAAGTTTATATAAAATGAAATTAATTAAGTGTTTACCTGATTTGAAAATATAAATAATAAAATATAGTAATAAAAAAAGATATATAATTATTTATTAATATTTATTTAATAGGAGTCAAAAGCAATGAAAACTTAAAATTTATAAAAGAACAAGTTTTTTAAATATATTTAGGAATAAAAAAATTATAAAAGAAAGATACTTATAAACAATACTATATAAGAAACCTAATAATAAAAAAATATATAAACTAATCATCAAATATAAAATTAATAGTTTATGTCATTCAAGTGTTGAGTTATATTAGTCAGAAACGTCAATTTGCATAACCAGTCTTCATCATTCATTTCTGGGAAATGTTCTTTTTTCCTCAAGAAACATCTTGATTTCTTCCAGACATGATATTAATCTATTCAAGATACTACCTCGACTAATCCAACAGACATTGCAGTATAGCAGAAGATCCACATATGCATTGTTCATTTCTTGCAAAAGGAACTGTGTCAATGAAGAATGAGAAACTGAAATTATTTTAATGGCAATGTCCATTACAGAATTTAAGCAATATGATGGTGTATAACATAGTGGAAACTCAATATTCGATGCCTAATATGATTTGCTATGTGTTTAACAAATCAGTTTTCCTTTTTGACCGTTGCAGAGCCAGTACCAATAGTAACACTGAATATTTTGCAGTGAAAATGTCATGTCCCTTTGTTATACCAGTAAGAGGAATCAAGCAACACAATTCATAAATACAATCATTGTCATAATATCATGCAACTATTGCTAGACATGCCATGTCTTTATGTCAATGCTTTCATCAACAGCAATACTAAGTACAACAGCTTGTAAACCATTCACTGTTTTGTTATGACATCTTCAGTCATGTCAAGTTATTCGTCTTTAAATTGATCTTGCAAAAGTTAATATTTCTCAAGAGACAATATTGTTTATCTCATTGAATAAGATTTCAGTACTTCTCAAAAATATTTCTTTGATGAATTCTCAAACTGTGAAGGGTTCAGATTTTGAAGCCACACAATGATATACAATTACATTCGCTTTTCTTTTTGGTTCCCATTATTTGACTAAAATAAGTAGTTTGTTTCCTAATGAAGCCACACAATGATGTATAATTACATTCGCTTTCTTTTTGGTTCCCATTATTTGACTATGTTTCCTAAAGGCAGAAACAACCCTTTTTATAGTTTCATTTTTATCATCAGTTTTTAAATGTGGGCAGATAGCTAGATTGATAATGTCCTTGTAAACTTGAGGTATGACAAAACTTTCACAGCATAAAGTACACACAGCCCAATCCTTATGCTGCACAAATACATATTCACTTGTCTAAGAGTCTTGAAAAGAGCAGATGTCATGCTTTTGTCTTTTATAAGTCTTATTGAGGTAATTTATAGCCAAGCTTTTGTCTATATTATATAAGTCTTTTAGGGTAATATATACCTTTATATTAAAAAGGTTTATTTTAACTTACCACAACCTGCACTAAATATATGGTTCTCTTTTACATGTGAGTCACATGGACAAAATATAGATGGAGACACAGTGTGCAAACGCATACTCAATAATTATGCAATAACAAGAGGTTTGTCTTAATGGATGGTTTCCATTTATATGAGAGTCACATATGCAAAATGTAGGTAATGTAACAATAATTAAAATATAATTTTTTACTATTTCAATTCAGAGTGCCGTTGATAATCGTTCCGCATGTCGAGCATGGCACGCATGCTGTAGAATGCTGATCCATGAGATACACTTCTGATATCTGTAGAATCTACTTTCTATGGATAACAATCAACTTCTAAAACCCAATTCAATTACCACTCAGTTTAGTTTTTAAATGCTCTCTTCTAATAAAGTGACCTAAATAAGATTTTTGTTAACAAACTATTGAATTAATTTTCTTTGTAGTTAATTGACCATGACTGATCATCAAAACTATTCTTTATACACATACATTTCAACAATATTGTTTACTATTTGGAGAGCTGCAGCTTCATTCTCGATAGCATTCTATGTACACAAAACATGAAATTAGCATAGCTCAGTATTTGTAATTAAAGAAAAATTACTCTCAGGCTATGATTGAATAATTATACACTTAGGAAAAACAGAAGGGATCTCTTCTATTCTTGATCTTTGCTAAAGATACACTATTATTTATTCAAACTTGAGAGAATGGTTTATTCTTTAATTATATCCTACCAATGTTTACCCAATTTAAAGTTTAATCACAATAAGTAATGACTTATTGAATATTATAATAATAATTTTGAATAAAATGGATTCTTAATTAATATATTGACTTCAAACTATATATCAGTCTAGTAAATGCACCTGTTTGTTATATTCATTGCTTGAGCTTAATACTAAGAAAAATTTGTAATTTTTTTCAGATAGCTGGCTAATAACTAATTCCAATAGCTAATAAAAAGTATATAACCATTCTTGCTAATGGAAAGTTTGTAAATTATCACCAACACTTGGATGAACCTGATAAATATTGATTTTTCCTTCAATGTTTCTTTGTAGAGATATATTAGATATGGGTAGCAACTTTTGACTTTCCAATATACAAGGTACTTATAGTTGAGGAAAGTATTGCAATTATGCTAGAAACTGACTTTCTAATTTTCATGAAATAAAACTTTTAAAATCTGTTTTGGGAAATTTTAAGATGATGTCCAGCAACATATATATGGGTGTATGTATGTATATAATACCTAACTAGATTTAGAGATTTATCACATGCTATCAAACATAAGGAGTGTACAAATTGTCATTGCTGGTCATAATTTATCCATCTTTATGGAAAAGCCCATGATATCAAACATATTATTTGACCAAATATATTATTATTTGTTCATATAATTAAGAATATAATTAAGAACTGCACAAACTCTCTGCAATCTGTAGTTTGCTCATGCTTATGCTAAAAACTTTAATCCTGCAATCGGTTACTCAAATATATATGTAACAAAAAAATATCGCATGGGGAAATTACATTACAGGGATACGTATAAATATATATTTATTAATTAACAATTTAGTAAATATTTTAGGTACTTATGTAAAATTTTAGTATTTATTATTTATGATTGCTAAATATTTGACAATAGTTTTGTTTAATTAAGTAAATTTAACTTTCAAAGATTTAAATCATTTTTGAATAAGTTGTAAATAACAATTCCACTTTCTGTATTAATGTCAATTTATTTACATGGGAAATTTTAATGTTATTTCACAAGTAATACCATAGAACATTCTTAAGTAACAATGGTGAAAAGTAGAAAGATTCAACTCCACAGATAGTAAAAGATAGAAGACATAGTATATATGTGTATACTATAGAGTATTGATGAATTATAACGGATTCCGATAATGTATGGATTTGAAAATGATAGGAAAAAAAAAAAGAATCGATACGATGGCCAAATATATATGTATATGATAAAAATCACATTAAATAAGTAAGCTTTCATTCCTAAGTAATAAATTTATCATTTAATTACGTTGAAATTTAACTGAAATACTACACAAACATACTTAATAGTAATAAACAATATATGATGGAAAAAAGATATTAACAGGAAATAGTATGTTATTTTGGACTCATCAATTACCATATACGATTATAAGAATTAATGTTAATCCGGTTAACAAAGAAATACATCACAATAATTACATTTTCTTCTATATCTGTCGATATGTAATTTATAAAACATTAACTGAATGACTTCAACAGTTTAATATTTTAAATGTCAACACTCCCTCTCACCCATCAGTTTTGCAATTAAAAATCAAAACAATTCCCAAATGAAATACGGCAAAAAAATATAAAAAAGATAAATTCCTCGTTTTACTTAAAAGAAACTTGAAAAGCACTAAAATATATGATATAGAAACGCGGTTTTAAATAATTACGAATAAAAAAAAGGCATAATGATATATAAAAAGTATATTATATAACATAAAAACAATGTTTAATACAATCAAAAAGTAAATTCAAAAGCAGTAAATAAATTTTCTCCTCGGGACAAATACTACGGATCATATGGTAAAATCGATAGGTAGCGTGATCAAACTACGAATCAGAGCATAGATAAAATCAAATTTGATAATCTAACCAAGAAGTGCTTAAAAATATATAGCAAAAAATATTATTCATCAAAACAACTAAAATTATATGACTTAGTTTAAAAAAAAAAAGTGCAAATTAATTAATCCCTGAACAAATGCATTATATTTAAACCAAATAATTGCTGCACTTGTTAACATCGTAAGAATCTTTCCAGATCTCCCATCTAAGAACACTATCACAAATTAATTAATCGACTTTTAGCAACTAATTACAATAACTTGATAGATATTAACTTAGCATCTATATAAAAATAAAAGTAGCAAACAGCTGTATATAATATTGAAAACCCACTTTATTACAGGCCAGTTACAAAAGTAAATTACTCAATAATTTATAAACTTACATCATATTAAAGAACGAGAGGAGTTATTTATTTATTTATTGCCTATACAATTATGCTATAAGAGCAAATTCAGATAAAAATCGACTCAATGGCGCCTAGAGAAAGCAAAATGGTGAGATTCATCAAAAAAAAAAAGTAAAATTTTTAATCAAGACATAATCGGATCTGGATAAGTAATGAATCACTCATGTTTTTACAAGTACTAAAAATTTAAGTTAAGGCTAAATAGATAAATGAATACGATCATAAAGATGCGAAATTTTCATAAAATGATTAGATGAAAATACAAAATAAATCTATTCTACGTACCGTTACAATCTACAAAGGCTTATGAATCCTTTCTCTGAATTCAGCCACTTATTTCGATACCTTGGTATATTCGCACATCTAGAATAGTCATATACCAAAAAAAAAGTTCCAGTGCAAAGAATATCCACTTTTGAGAATGAGGAAAAAAAATAAAACTAAAAAAAAAAGGGGGGAAGGGCTAAAATTTTTGTGGTAGAGCCAAATTTAGTCGAGTAACAATATCAGCTGATTCCGGGTAATGGGAATCTGAAAGACGTCATTATAATCACGTGAAATAGGTTAGCCATTCGTTAAACGTAACTTATTACATTTTGTTCCAATGGTAGTACAAACTTCTTTAATAGCATACATAATAGGTTCTCTAATAATTCAAAATTAGCTACCGCACTTTTTTTTTTTTTTAATTAAATTAATTGTTTGATTGTATAATATTTTTATAATAATCGAAATGATACTTTTTTTTTAATATTGCCCATAAAATATAGCATTGAAAGGTGTTTTTTTTTTTACAGTTTCCGTATTTCTTTTTTGTTTAGTCTTCATTTCATTAATTATAGTTAATTAATTGGATGTTTTTAATAAAATTTAAACAACTTTAAAAGTTATCCGAAATCCAAACAAAGTTTAAATGATTTTATTGACCTACGCTGCTCATTCGATAATGTTTTTTATTTAATTGCCTACAATTGTAGATCATTTTTAAATTGAGGAAGACTTTGTAAATTTAGAAAAAAGATGAAGAGGCAATTTGAAAAATGGACTTACACTTTACTATAAACGCAAACTAGGATTCATTATAAATGAAAGTATATATATAGATTAATGGTATATTTGACAAGTTGGCTAGATTAATCATTCAATTTATGAAAGATACTATATCCCAACATCAACAAGCTATTGTGATGAAGAAATAAAAAAAAATTATATAAGTTATACAGAATGCTTTTGATCATACTAAACATTCATGGGAGATTTTATTGTTAGAATCGGAAAAAGATGAAAGAACATCAGTGTGTAGATTATTTTTTAAAATACAAATGGGAGCTATTATAGAGTTGTCGAATTTGTAGAAAAAGAAAAGATATACTATGAATTCCTTCTTTGAGAAAAATGCTAAGCTAGTTGAAATGAGCATGGAGCATCCAAATAAAAATACAGCAGAATTAACATATTTTGATATAATTTTCACACTATAAGATGTTTTATAGATTCAATTATAGAGAGTGATCATCAATAAATAAGATGTAATGTACATTTTAATGCAAAGCTTGGAAGCAGTTAAGAAAGCAGTAACAGTTAATAATCATAATCTTTCAAAATATTCCAATGAATTTAAGCTAGAATTTCAAACAGTTTTAAAATATGAATATTCACAGTTAGCTGTTTTAAAAGTTCAGAAATTCAATAAATTTTTGAAACTATGATAAGATGATATATGAAGAAAAGAAAGAATCTGAAAATATTTTGCATGATCCATTAAGAAGAATTGAATATCTAGAGTTTTATAAAATAGTATGATAAAGAATTAGGAATGATATAAAAATTATATAACTGCAAATTAGCAATGAAAGTCATAGAAGATAACAAAAGTATAAAAGTACTTCTTAGTATTGGAAGAAAAGTAGTTTCTGCAATACAAAGGAAAAATGGCACTATAACTAATAAAAGTAATGATTAACATAGTAGAGGTTTAAAAATAATGATGTTGTGGTGTGTAAAAAAACTTCATACACTATGAAAAGGAACAGAAAACTGTGAAGCTTTTACAAAGGCAATATCCTTTGAAATTCCAAGTATAAATGAGACATGCAATTAAATCTATAAGTAATGAAAACACTCTGAAAAATAATGGAATTATTACAGAAATTTAAAAGAAATAGGTGAAAAAATAAATTGTTCACAAAGCCTTTTACCAAATGTCTTAATACTAAAAATATCCAACTGATTGAATAATGCTGTAGGGATATTGATATCTAAGAAAGATAAAAATGAAGTCATTAGAAATTACAGACATGGCAGTTTTCTATAAGATCAATACAGGATCTTTATTAAGATCATTAACCAAAAGAACAAGCTGAATTTTGAAGTAGTTATAGTGGTTATTAAGAAAAGTTGGAAATGAACCAATGAATTATAAGTTGCCATTGTGTTTTGGAAGATATCTGATTTTTTAAGTTTTTCAGTCATGATTACAACTTTGTAACATAAATATGTATATCCAGAATAAGTCCAATTCTGAAAAATATCAAAATGCATCAGCAGTGATTGGATTACATGATGATACTCTAAGATATGATAGAGTGGTTTTACCTCCAAAATTTCTTACAACAAAATACTTTGGGAATTAAAATAGGAATCTAAAGGAATAAAAATTATTTATATCACATGCAATAATGTTTCAGAACTCAAGAAATTTTACAAATACTATCAGATGAAAGTAAAAATAAATAAATTTTGTACAAATGTTAAGAAAACAAAGTAATGTTCATTCTAATGAATTATAAGAAGTTATCAGCTGTAAATATATTGATAGGATTATTAACCCAAATAGAAATATAATGGAGGAAACTAATCATAATATAAACTAGGAATGCTTTTGATTGAAATAATATTAAAATATGCCTACATATTTGAAAATAAAGCTTTTTAATAAATACATTAATTGTTTAAAAACAGTGTAATATGGATTTAAGATCTCATGGCAAAATATAAAGAGATGTATATTGGGAATGCAAAAAGAGAGATGAAAGTGAAGAACATGAGTAAGAAAACAAACCTTACTGACATCACTGAAAATATTACAAAGCTGAAATGGAGATGGATTAGATATTACTAGAAGAGATGGACAACTGGATCTCCAAAAATTGTAAAAGGTCTAGAAAGAAATAATATATGAAGTGGATGTATATGTAAGGAAGTTTGTAAGAATGATGGTGAGAAGAAAAACTAAATCAAATTTAGTGCGACTTTCTTCCTATCATGAACTAATAATGATAAAAATTGATGACACAATTTTTTGAAATTTTTTTTTTTTTTAAAAAAAAAAAGAAAAACTATATGTGATAATATGTTGGACTATTTCCATCATCTATTATTTAAATAGTCTGAACAGGCACTAACCTTTATTTAATGCACTTAAATATTGAATGTATAGAAAATTTTAAACTTTTCAAATACAGGCAAAATTCTCCGTACAAGCCGGAGTAATCAATGAATGCCAGAAGGCTTGCACATAAAATCCTTATCTAGTACCTAATCATCCACCATCCCCAGACTAGTTTCTAGCTTGTGGCTTTCATCAGTGAGGAGCATTGAATCTGAGAGCACTGCACCTAGCCACAAGCTAGGAACTAGTCTGGAAATATTGGATAAGTAGGCACTAGATAGGGATTTTATGTACAAGCCTTCTGTCATCCATTGATTATTCTGGCTTGCACTGAGTGGCACTACTGTATGGAGAGTTTTGCCTCTTTTAACAGTTATAAGCAAGCATAAGAAATGGTGGTCATGTGATGTTTCATGGCTTTTCAAATACAAACAACTTATTAGTAATAACACACAAATAGACAAACAGATTATCTTATTGTGTATTATTACTAATAACTTGTGTTGTCTATTTGTACTTATTACTAACAAGTTGTTTGCATTTGAAAAGTTTAAATAAAGTTTAAAATTTTCTATACATTCAACATTTTCTGATAAATTATGGAAATAGTTCATCATATTATCACATATAATATACCATCATCACATACTTTCAGGCAAAAAAAAAAAAAAAACTGTTTTACATTTACTTATGAATCAAAAAATTCCAAGTTCTGACTGAATTTATTTTAAAATTTGTGATTAGTGCAAAACATTTGAGGGATGAGTAAAATTGATTGCTATAATCAAAAGTTATTATTTTATTTCTTAATAGAGGAAAAAATTAGATATGTAATGTGGAACTCCCTGAGTTATATGAATTGGGTCAACAATAGCTTAAAATCTAATTTTTATCTTATCTCATAATGTATAAAATTATAATGATAACAAACAATAAATAACATTCAAATTTACATTGCCTTAAAAAAAGTATTTATGTTTTACTGTATTGGAGTACAAAGATTTGGGGGGAAATCATGATCTTTTTACTCACACGTACTAGAAAAAATATTTATTACAGCAGTTTATTAAAATATGAAAAGAAGTAATCTAACTATTTTTCTTCATAATTAGTATTTTCCAAAAAGTAGATCCCACATGGCAAACCAGATGACTTCAACCCCCCCCCCCCATTTTTTAAAAATAAATATTTAAGTAATATTTAAATATTCATCATAAAATTATTGATCAATTTTTCTTTTTTCCTCATGATCTCTAATTTCTTATATATCCCATAATTCTTCTGCATTAAAATGTCCAATTTTCTTAAACCAATAATTTTTTATTACTGTTATATTCTTATCTTGCTAACATTTTTTTTTTATTTTCCTCCAAATTCATATCTTTTAAATTTCTTTTTTTTCCTTGTCAATCTCTTTTATTTTATTTATAACCAATTGGTCTTATCATAATTATCTTAAATTTTTCTTGAATAATTCCCCCTTTTTTTTTTTCAATTAACCAATTTCTATATCTTAGTTCCATGTCCAATAACCCTTTTTTTTTTTCTAATATCATTTAATTTATCAGTTTCCTTTTATTATTATTATTATTATCAGAGATACCATATTCATCATTAATACTTTTTCTAAACTTAATTTGAATAAGAATATAACAAATCTATTGTTTGAAGCCTTTCTTATGTATTCTGTAATTTCAAATATCTTTATTTTAACTTTTCTTAAGTATCAATATCATTATTACATTTTCCCAATTTAAGTGTGATATATTTTCATCATTTAGGATTTAGTACATAACTTAAACAACAATTATTCTGTTTTTATTTGTTTTCTTTTAAAATATCTATAATAATTTTATCATTTTTTAAAACGTTTTCATTCTTCATAGATTTAATGGTATATTTCATCTCTTCAATTAAAATATTTAAAAAGTAGAAACCATTATTTATTCATTATTACTTTATAATCCTTTGCAGAATTCTTCTACATTTCATGATGTCATCTTTTTATTTCCCCCCAAAAAATGTTTCATTAATAAGATTTATTATAAGCCAATAAACATCACATGATCACTATTTCTTATGCTTGCTCTTATCTGTTATTAAAACAGGCAAAACTCTCTATTCATATTGCCATTCAATGCAAATCAGAGTAATTAATGGATGCCAGAAGGCTTGTGCACAAAATTCCTATCCAGTGCCTACTCATCCAATATCCCCAGACTAGTTTCTGGATTATGGCCTTCGTCAGTGAGGAGCCTTGGATCTGAGAGCACCACCTAGATCTTAGGATCTAATGCAACCCTCGGGCCATCTTTTATCTCTACTTAACTACAAAATTATGAGCTTGGATTGAAAATATTAAGGTGGTTTCAATTTAAGTCTTATAGTTTTGTAGTTAAGTAGAGATAAAAGGTGGCCACTGGAGGATTGCATTAGTTCCTAAGATCTAGGTGCAGTGCTCTCAGATCTAAGGCTCCTCACTGATAAAGCCCACAAGCCAGAAACTAGTCTGGGAATATTGGATGAGTAGGCACTGGATGGGGATACTTTGGTTTGCACTGAGTAGCAATATGTATAGAGAGTTTGGCCTGTTTTAATAAGATTATACTTTTGTGGCTTCCTTTTTTTTTTTTTGCAAATTTATAGTTCTATTTTTTTAAATCATCATAATTCTTTTTCTGTATGATTTTTACAGAATTTCTGATTTTAAATCCAACATGAATCATTTTTAAATATTTTTACATTACCCTTTTTTTATATATACATTGTCTTAGTTCTTATAAAAGTGTCAGTTATCTGAGCCATCTTTAAAGACTTAATATTATTATATTTAAAACAATTTGTTGCCTTTAGCTTAAATTCATTAATGTATTTCTAAAGATTAAGGTTATTGTTATAGTCCTCACTTCTCTCAGAAGTGGACTATTCCAGATGCCTCCTTATCTGATCGGATTAAGCATTGTTTGCCATAGGCCAATAGGCTGATGTATAGATAAAAACATAGCCAATAATTATTACAGGCCAATCAGCAATGATGCTTGCTGAATCCAAAGGTTTTCAATAAGGTCAGGGATCTGGGTATAAATAGTCAGTCTTTTGTGAAATCAGGGAAGAATGTCTGTCTAACCTGAAACAGACTCTGCGTTCTCACAGGGAAACTCTGCTAACCTAAACAGCAGCAAGTATACCCATTGATAGCACTATGCTATTTAGTCTATGCATCTAGGCAAGTCCCACAGAGACCAGACACTGCTAAGACCACACAGACCAAAACACAACAGTTATCAAGTGCTAATATTGTCTTTCTTAATAGCTTTTGTTATTAGCTTTGTCTTGTTATTAATCAATGATAATTTCCTGCGATATCATTTCATCATATTACAATCTTGAAATGCATATTTTTCTGCTAATCAAACAATAATACGGGTCTGTTTGCCTTCAGTTTAATGCTTTTTATCCATTTTCATTTTGGAATTTTTTCAAAATATATATACTATAGTTTTTTGTTGTTGTTGTTTTTTGGCAAATTTCACAAGTCTAATTTCCTCCCTTATTTCTGTCTTTAATTAAATTTACAGCATCTTCATCTTTCAACCAATTTTTGCATTATTTTCTTTCATACCAATTTTAAATTATGATTTGATATTATAAAAGTATTCTGTTAATAATTCAAAAATCCGGTACTTCATCGCTATGGAGTTTCTTAAATTCCAATAATGTCTCATAGTTCTTTGAATTTGTGCAGTCTTTCTTCACTGAAAGTGATTTCATATATATTGAGAGTTCAGTTAAAAACGCATTTGTGAAAACAGATTATGGTATTAATTTTAAGTTTAATAAATAAAAGCCATTAACTTCATACTGCCTGATGGACATTTATGAGCAGTTCATATTAGCTTATGGTGTGAATAATTGCTAAGTAATGACAGATTTTATGACAAAAACATATACAGTGAATTTTAGAAATTTGTTTGTTCAGTTTTTGAATATTTCAATAAGAGATTGTAAGTTATTCTTTCATTTTAAACTCCTTAAAGGTTTAATACATTTATATAAATTTAATAAACCTGTAAATAAATATATAGCAGTAATGATATATAATCTTATTCATAAAAACAACTAAGTTCTCATATGCTACCATAATTCAGAGAGTTATTTTAAAAACCTTTTTGCCAGTTTATTACTTAGATCAAAGATTACTACTATTGTTCAATTGTCACATTTTTATATGTGATAACATTTATAATTGCTGAAAAAGGGTGAAACTTAATTATTGGTAATTTTTGTAAATTATTTATCAGTGAACTTATACTCAAATAATAATTAAAGATATAAATTCTAATAAATTTAGTAAGTCTGTAAATAAATTACACCTAGTAAATATATAGTATGTTAATATATAGTGCATAGAATAACTAGGTCCAAATATGCTACCATAACAATAATTCACAAATCAAACTCAATTATTTTAATAAACTTAACTCCCAGCTTTCTAAGGTAGACAAAAAATAGCCACTTATTAATCAAGCTGACTCAATTAATAAGTTATATAAATTGCTGCTAATTTAAAATTTCACCATTCAAGTATCAATACTGATTTATCCATTATGTATAAAAATGTGATAGTTGGATAAAAGTGGCTATTTTTTATCTTAATGATAAATTGTCATTTGATATGAGAAAATGGCATTGTTTATCAATTTATTGGAATAACTCTTTATCCTTGACTTGTTATTATAGTGGCACATTTGAATTTAATTATTCTGTGAATAAGATTATTTATATGTTAACTACTTCTTAACAAAGTTTAAATAAAGCAATCAATCATTTTAGTAATATACTCTCACCAACTTCAACATCACACTAAAATAACCAGTTAACTATATCTTCCAGAACAACTATTTTATAGCATTAATATCATTCTTCAACTAATAATGATTTCATTACTAGTATTCCTATGTAATGTACTTGCCTTTTCTTTATAAATATTACACTAAAGCCTAATTAAGTTTTAAAACATGAAATAATCACGATGCAATTTTTTTAAAATATTAAGTATTATATAAGGTATATGAGCACAGACTTTCACACGACCCACCACTCTCCACTCTATCTAATAACACTGATGCACTTAAACACATATATGTTGAAAAGATAAACAATCACCAATATACGCATTTCGTGCTAAACCAGCAATCATCAGTTGGTCCAGATTATCATCTCCACAAATATATGCTATAAGTGCTCAGATATATATATTAAGATAGCCAATCTTCATACTTTAATGGACAGGCTTCAATCTACTCCACACTCCAATTCCACAACCGTCCATTGGAGGGTGGAGTAGATTGAAGCCTGTCCATTAAAGTATGAAGATTGTCTATCTTAATATATATCTGAGCAGTTATAGTATATATGTGTAGAGATGATAATCTGGACCAACTGATGATTGCTGGTTTAGCATGAAATACATATATTGGTGATTATTTATCTTTTCAACATATATGTGTTTAAGTGTATCAGTGTTATTAGATAGAGTGGAGAGTGGTAGGTCGTGTGAAAGTCTGTGCTCATACACTCTATATATTACATATATAGACACAAGTATATAATAAACTTGTGTTTCAGTTAAAATATTAAGTATCTAAATACTATGGTGAATTAGTCTATATTGGGAATACAATCTAAACATTCTTTCAATATTCTTACAAATTAGCACTGTTTGGCAGGAAAATATAATTTAATATGAATAACCTTAATTAAATGGATTTTATATAAAAATCATGGGAATTTTTTGGCAAATTGAATAATAAATCATGTCATAAATTTAAGGATGGTTGTATAAAGATAATATATTAATAATAAGAAAAAAAGAAAGATTAAAGAGGCATTGATATGAATAAGAAGTCAGGCACAAAAATGTTATTGGTTTAATAGTTTATACATGTATATATATGAATGATTATTAATAAGATATTAAATTAAATAATAATAGTTTGAAAATAATAAAAATAAAATTTTAGGAATTATATATTTTTTCTATTATGTAAATAAATAAAAACTTAAGTTTATATGAAAAAAAATATAGAAGTAGTAGTGTGATAAAGATTTAAAATTTGTTTTTTTTTTTAAGTTTTTTAATTAATAAAAAGACAATGAATTTTAATTTGAATAAAATATAGGCATATAATTTGTTATATTATCTTGCAATTAATGATAGATATAATAATATTCAAAAATAATGTTTTAAAATAATATTTTTTTAAAAAAATTAAAGATATAGGTTGTATTTAAAGAATTTAAAATTGATTATTTAAAACTAATTAGAATTAAATATTTAATCGCATATAAAAATATTAGCTTGATGTAAACTAAAGATTTGTGAAGTTTTAGTATATATAAAAAAATTGTTTTTTATAGTTTTGTTTGGTTTACTATAATAGACTATTTATATTTATGAATATATTGAGTATATTATAGTTCTGAGGAAGACAGCTGAACAGTCAAAATTAAACTATTTGCAAATGTTGCATCATAGAAAATGCATGCGAAAATGATTTGATTATTTCTATTAATAATAATGCTCGCCATACAGTAGAATAGTATGGAGAAATGCATGTTGGCAGTAACAAGAAGAGATCGAAAACGCAATGTATGGGTAAGAGAGCAAACAGGGGTTACTGACCTCATTGAAAAAATTAAAAGATTGAAATGGAGTTGGGCTGGACATATTGCTAGAAGAGATGATAATAGATGGACAATTGAAATCTTAAACTGGATTCCAAGACATTGTAAAAGACCCAGAAATAGACCACATGTGAGATGGATGGATGAAATAAGAAACTATGCAAGGGTGGGGTGGAGAAGAGAAGCTAAAGATCAGAGAAGATGGATTAAACTTGGAGAGACCTTCATTCTGAAGTGGATTGATAATGGTTGATGATGATGATGATGATTCTGTCTTTATGGGATGAGTTTACTTGAAATTTTTGCTTACATAAGCCCAGCGTATAAAGAATCACTTCTACAATGTAATCAAAAAATGATATCTATTTCAGTCTTGCTTGTGCCTTGCTTGTTTTATATTTGTTAGATTAAGAAAGTGAAAAAATCACAAAGTTATTTACATCATTATCAATCTAGTTAAAATATAAATATGTGGTGTTTCATTGAGGAATCTTATTAAATCACTTTTTTCTTATTAGTTGTTTCTTCAACACCTATTATAATCCTGTTTAAAAATACAAGGCTGTCATCATGAAAATTTACGTATGAACTGATAATTTAGATACAAAATTTGAACTATCATTAATTTTTAGAAGGCTATTCAGCAAAAAAAAATGTAGACAGAACGAAAAAGCAAGTACTAATTTTTTTGAACCAATGTTAAATCGTTCATAACTTAGTGTTTCAAGTCAAAGACAGTTAATATGTTTCCATAAAAAATATAATCTGATTTTTTAAAGTTAAAAAAAGTAACAAAAATCGAGAAATAATAGAATTATATTCATAGTTTTTTTGTTAATGAAAAACTATGACAAAAGGTCATAAGTGTAAGTACTAAAATAATTTTGAATATGTAATAATAAGTTAGTAAAAGATCAAGGTGATATGATTATATAATAACCAAAGAATTTTGAAAAAAATTTAAAACCCATATAAATAAATACATTAAAATAAATATCCAAAAATATTTATATAATTTTTATAGGTTTGTTCAAAATTACCATGTTGAATTTTATTAAGATTAAAATGCATGGATTATTATTATATTTATTGACTACCTAAAAAAAAAAGCTAAAAGGTTTACTATTATCATTTTTTTTATCAGACTGTAATAATCTCACCTAGTCATACTTTTATATAATGCTTCTATCTCTTAAATTTTTTTCATTCTTGGAATTGCTTCTACTTGCAGCAGATCAGCAAAGAAACCTCTTGTGAATCCAAGTTAGTTTTTTTATTGACGTCTGTACAGTATAATTTTTTGAAAAACTTAATGCATCCATAATTTTTTATGTAATATCATCACTATTATAATATTTGATTTGGACATTTACAATGAATATATTGATTTTAAAAATGTTTAATGATGAGAATACTAACTATTGAGTATGGTTTTAGCAAATTCAAGATGCCATAGATAAGTGTAATTTTCCCATCTATGATCTTACAGTGCAATGTATACTTTCCTTATCTAATAATCTTCACAAAAAGAATTTGTTTCTTTTTTCTTACCCATTATTATACTTAAATTTTTACTATGCTTCTATTTTTTTATGTTTTATTTTCAACATCTTTATTTGGAAGCAGATATGTAAAATAATGATCACAGCAATTGATCACCTTCCTTATAATAGCTAAACATCATTTTGAGCTGGATGGGAGCAACAAACATAAACTACCTTGATATTAATACTTGGAAAAAAATTATAAATAGGCAAGCAAACCTTACTAGCATTATACAAATTATTAATACAGATGGAAACATAATGAATGAAATTAATCATAGAATTAAACTTGGTTGGAGTGCTTTTGGTAGAAATAACTTGATACTAAAAGGAAATATGTCTATGTGTTTGAAAAGGAAGGTTTTTAATAAATGTGTTTTACCAGTTCTTATTTATGGATCTGAGACTTGGACACTTAATAGAAGAGCAATACAGAGACTTCAGACCACTCAAAGAAGTATAGAGAGATGCATGTTGGAAATAAGAAGAGATCAAAAATGCAATATATGGGTAAGAGAACAAACAGGTGTTAGTAACCTCATTGAAAAAATTAAAAGACTGGAGTTGGGCTGGACATATTGTGATAATAGATGGACAATTGAAATCTTAAACTGGATTCCAAGAGATTGTAAAAGATCCAGAAAGAGACCACATGTGAGATGAATGGATGAAATAAGAAAGTGTGCAGGGGTGATGTAGAGAAGAGAAGCTAAAGATTGGAGAAGATGGATTGAATTTGAAGAGACATTCATCTTGCAGTGAATTGATAATGGTTGATGATGATGACTATTAAAAGCTGAGTCTTTCAAGTCAATTTATGATTGTGTAAAAGTCATGGACAAGCATTTTTTATGTTTTTTATGAAGTAATGAAATGGTTGAATTGTTAAAAATCTGAATCAATAAAATCAAGATGATCTATATCACGACTATCACGTGACATGATTAGTACCATTTGGATGTAAAGTTTCCAATATAAATTACTCATCAAATTTTAGTGTGATGGAGATGGAAGTAGCAGTACATGGTCAAGAGCATATTGTAAAGCAGATCATGAATTACTCTTGTGTAAATTTAGAGTGAATCTAAAAAAGGACCACATTTTATTCATTACCCCAGATATAATTTAGAAAATACATTAATTGCTTTTAGAAATAATAACAGAAATTCTTTGTAATTGAAATTTTGTATGTAATTATGAGCGAAATGTAACTGTGAATGGAAATAAAATTATTAAACATTTTGCACATCATTAATTTGGTTATAAGTTTAGAAGACTCTTTAACCTTAATTTAGAATTGTTTATTTCTTAACTATTACTTAACTTGATTTAGTAGTATATTTGTATAACAATTAAATACCAATGTCCATTCATTTTTTCTAGTTTTATCTTATTATAATTAATTTTTATGATAATATTTTTATTTATGTGTGTATGTTTATACTATTTTCTTTGTATCTCCTGTATATAATTATTTTTTTCTCTTTTGAAAAAAAAAAAAAAGAATTATTCTTTATTTTGAATTTTTTTCATAGCTTTGCTGTAATTTCAATGTTTCATAATAATGTGTTGGAAAAATATATAATTTAATTAAAATATAATAATACTGATATATAATTTGAAAAATGCCTGTTTTGCATTTCAATGATTCTTAGAAATATCGTGTAATACTAAATCATCCATGCTCTTTACTACTGCTACACAATGCTTTATTTATTTACCACTCTCTTTTACAGTTCACAGTTACGATTGCTTCAGTAATCTTCTTCAGGATTTTTATATCTTCTACTGTTACACAACACTTTATTTACCACCCTCTTTTACAGTTACGATTGCCTCAGTAATCTTCTTCAGAACTTATATATCTTCTTACCATCTTTTACAGTTTACAGTTACGATTTCCCCAGTAATCTTTCTTCAGAACTTCTATATCTTCTTACCCTCTTTTATAGTTTACAGTTACAATTGCTCCAGTAATTCTGAAAAAGATTACTGGGGCAATCGTAACCGTAAACTGTAAAAGAGAGTAAGAAGATATAAAAGTTCTGAAGAAGATTACTGGGGCAATCATAACTGTAAACTGTAAAAGTGGGTAAGAAGATATAAAAGTTCTGAAGAAGATTATTGGGACAATCATAACTGTAAACTATAAAAGAGGGTGGTAAATAAAGCATTGTGTAACAGTAAGATATAAAAGTTCCAAACAAGTTTACTGGGGTAATTGTAACTATAAACTGTAAAAGAGGAAAGCATTGTGTAACAGTAATAAAGTGCATGAATGATTTAGTATTACATGATATACATTTTGCAATGGGATAAGATTCTTAGAAAGGAAGCTAAATAGTCAGAATCTATAATGTTCTGTTTAATGTGACCACAGAGTATTTATTGATTAACAAATATTTAAGAAATAGGGAGATAAAACAGATTAATGAAATTGAAATATAAACTAGAGGATATATAATATTACAATGCTTTAAATCTTTTCTAGTAATCTCAATAAACTTTCTTCAAGAAAAATATATTTCTCAAAAAATCAAATTTGTTTTTCTCAAAATATTCATTTGTCTTTGCAAGAAATATGTCTTTTTTGAAGAGAAGTTATAGACATTATAGAAAAGGAAAAACCCTATAATTTTTTGAAGAAAAATTATTATTGTTTAGAAACACTTTAACAATGAATATTGTAGATCAGAGGGGGGAAACTTTTGGCTCTCGAAAGTTTTCAATATGGCACTGGACATTTTCAAAGATGAATATAAAATGGCCTTGTAGAAAACTTCTATTTAAATACTGCATAGATCAAATATTAAATTAAGAGTTAAGGAAAATAAAATATTTATTTTCTCAATTACATTCCAATCTCTATAATAGTTCTAGTTTATTCTATCAGGGGTGCAATATTTCAACAAATTATATTGTGTGGTTTATCTGACTACAGATTTAAGCTAGGACTCTGGGAACATTTTGTTTGCTTAACTAATTATATGTTCACAAAAATAGTATTAAAATTTTACCTTGTTTTATTATTATTATTATTTTGCATTTATTTTATCTTTTTATTACAATGGCTACACCGAGTAAGATAAAAAATGGATCAACACATTTTTTTTTTATAGAAAGAGTAAATCTATATGCCTGATATGTCTGGAAAGCATTTCAATTAATAAAGAACAGTCAAGCATTGGTGGTCGAGAGGTTAGCGACAGCTGCTTTACAAGCAGTTGTCCCGGGTTAGCGGGTTCGCTTCCTGGCTGATGCTATGACACATGAGAAAGAAAAAATAATAATAAAGAACACTATTTATTAAACATTCTTATTACAACAAAATTGTTGGGGAAGAAAGAATTATTAAGATAGAAAACTTTGAAAAGGAGCTGCATTAAGTGGTTAATACGTCTCATAAAAAGTCCAAACAAGTCAGAAATTCTGTAAAAGCAAATTACATTTTTTTAATAATAAAAAAAAGGCAGACTAATTCTTAAGTTGACAATTTTGTATGGCCCGTGAATGTTATTATTTTCCAAATAACCCTTGGCAGAACACACACACACACACATACACACACCCCGTTGTAGATGATATTTGAACTATATTTGATAACAGTAACCCATTTCTGCAGTATCTCTAAGCATGAGTTTTCAATAGATAACAGGTAAGGGAATGATAATAAGTTTTTCAGGATAGTTTATGATAGTTGACCTTCTTTTAACAGAAGTATTGTTTTTTTTCCCCATTGTTCTGTTATATTATTCAACTTAATGGTTTGAAAATGTCAGAAGTCAATCAACTGAAACTATTCTGAAATCTATTTACTACTAGTACTTGGTATCCATTGAATCGTTTATTATAAGAAAATTAAGATGTTAATGTTTTTACCTTTTTATGCAGACAGCAAGCTGTAAAAATATTAACTAAAGTTATTGTAAGATTGAGAAGAAAAAAAAGCAAAATTAATGAACTTTCACACATACTATAGTTGTTTTTACATTAGAAGTTAATCAATATTAATGATGCTTATCCGAATATCTAATATTGACAGAAAAAGAAATCATATGTTTTGAAATTAGCGATTATTTTAAAAATATATGATGCAGTTATTTTTTTATTATTTAAAAAATTGAGCAAATTTACTAAAGATAATATAACCACATTTTGTTAATTATTTCCAAACTTAAAATACTTTTTTCTCTGACAAAATTGTGTTTATATATGTAGTACTATTTTTATGAAATTTTAAGTTATATATTATTTTTTACTTTTTAACATTACAGAAAATATGCAAATTTTATTTGCTTCTTATAGACAAGTTAAAAAATCTCAGTGATAAAAGTCAAAAAATTGAAAATTAATGGGATTATATTTTTTATGATTTAGATAAATGATGTTTTTAATGCCCTAATACATTCTTTAAAACAACTCAAAGAGTAAAATGTTTCCTACTACTAGAAAAAAATGATATGTATTACTTGAGAACAAAATCCAGATTAATGTCAATTGTTTTAAGCATTAATTGTTTTTCAACCGATATAAAATTTAGAAATCTGATTAAAAGAAGAAGTTAAATTATTAATTAAAACATTTTGTTTCTGACCAACAAGCTTTATAAAATTATATAAATGAAACCTTACTGTTTCACCATGTCTATTAATGTAGTTAGGCAAGTAAGGAACTTCATTCAAACTTAGTAATTTTTGAAGGTAATTTGTCTATGTAAACCTAATTTGGCAGCAAATAATTTTTGATATATGATTGGTGCAATGGAATGGCACTAGAAAAGGCATTTAAGGATGGTGAGATCATAAAACCTGTGAATATGCCCTTTAACTTGCTGGATGTGATACTATACAGAGCTTGTTATTATAAAATTACACCTTCATTAGATTGGACATATGAAACAAATGAAGAATGCAAGACTTCTAAAAGACTGTTTTAGTGGTGAACTCCAGCATGATTTTCATGGGAATGATACTTCCTTCTACACTGTAATGATTATCTCAGACATTTTTAAAAAAGTGCACCATCAATTGTTTCTAATGGGAAGATATGTCAAAGAATAGAATGCATTCAAAAGCCACACTTAGATGGTGTATTTCAGGAAGAAAAGTTTTTGCTGAAAAAATTAAAAGAAAGTATTGTAAATATTGTATAAAACAGACAAAACTCTCCATACAGTAGTGCCACTCAGTGCAAGCCAGAACAATCAATGGATGCCAGAAGGCTTGTGCATAAAATCCCTATCTAGTGCCTACTCATCCAATATCACCAGACTAGTTTCTGGCTTGTGGTCTTCATCAGTGAGGAATTTTATGCTCAAGCCTTCTGCCATCCATTGATTACTCTGGCTCACACTAAGTGGCACTACTGTATGGAGAGTTTTTCTTGTTTTAATAACAGTTATGAGCAAGCATAAAAAATGGTGATCATGTGATGTTTGATGGTTTAAATATTGTATAAACAGAAAAATGAACAAACCTGTTTTAGTGGGGATATATTTATAGTTCACAAATTATTTTATATAATTATCATAAAATTACGTTCTAAAACAATTTTTTACTCCCCCCTCCCCATCTTTCTTGTTGTTTTTTTGTTTTGTTTTCCGAATTAAAATGACTACTATATATTCATTTATGAGTGACTGGTTATTGTTATTTATTAGGCAGAGGATAAGATAGGGGGAGGGGACATCACTAAACAGCAACTGTCTAATATCTTCTCTGATTATTTTTTTTAAGAGAAAACTGAAGAAGTCTTTATTTCTTGCAAAGTGAAGATTTCCTCCATTTTCTTCTCAAAATTAACAAAGAAGAAAAAACACTGCTATAAGCTAGTCAGCTACTGCTTAGTAATAATGTTATGCCCCTGCCTCCTCGGTATTTTACTTTATTTAAAGCTGTTTTAATTACACATAATGTGAACGCAAGTTAATAACATCTTTAGGGATTCAATGCAATGGGAATATATATACATTTATAATTATCCAATGCATTAAAAATTTCTCGAAATCTCATATATATTTCAACTTTATTTTATAATTTAATTTCTTCAAATAAACTATTAAAATAAAAGTAAAACCTATTAAAGTTAATGTAGTATAAAAATTAATATACTTTCAATACCAAAAATATATGAGAAAAAAATTAAATAGAGTGAGTATATGTTCCACAATTTAAAATAATGGAAAAACCAATAGCTTATTTCTAGAAAATTAGGACTTGATTTAGCTAATTTTATTTTTACCAGCCATATACTAAAACAATTTCTAATACATTTGGGACTTTCACATAAAATAAATTGTTATATACATTCTTTTTTTATTATTCATTTAACTTTCAAAGTGAATGTCTATTTAAAAAAACTTTAGAATTTGTAGTATTTATAATTATATTTAAATATTTTAAATATTCACATAACTTGTTTGTTATGTGTTGATTTTGTTGATGAGATTATGAAGGGTAAAAACATATCTTGTATGATAGTTAAAAAAAGATTTATTGATCTATTAATTTTTAATTTTTTTTTACTTTAAAAAATAATATTTGAACTGGAAGTTAATGATTCTGAAATGATAAAAAATACTCCAGGATAGTAAGTGATACTATATGAGAGTAAAGATGAATATGAAGTATAATAGAATTACAAAAAAAAAAAATCAAGTCAGATGTCACATGACCTAATTTAATAAGCTTGTATTTACACCTCACTGACAACACCAGTAGCAGAAACCAGTCTGGGTTTGGGGATATTCTCAAAGCTTGTTAATAACTTATTTTGCGAGTTCTATATATAACATGAAATATAATAGAAAATGAGCACCAATGTTAAATATAAAATGAATATGAAATTGGTGAATGAATATCTGTCATTAAATATGAATAGCAAAAGGATACAATTTGTATATCCTGAATCTTAAAGTGACAATTTATTAAATCTCATTTCATATTTGTCACAGATATGCTGTTAATTATTTTTTTTTTTTACTGTTATTATAAGTGTAATAAAAGTAATTGAAAACAAAGAGGGAAATCTGATGTAATTACCGTATTTCTTTACTTTTAAATTAATAATATGTTATTTAAAATTGTCATCATTGTATTAACAAGTATAAATGAATTTAAACACCTTTGTTGTGAGTGAGACATAATATTGGGATCCCCCCCCCCCAATAACTTTTATTAAAAAATCTTGCTACCAATTTTGTTGACTTGGGATTTTTTATTACTTTATATATTTTATTTCTATTAGTAAATGGATAATCTTTTTAATTAATTTTAAGCATTTTAAATATTGTCATTGTATCATGCCTAAATCTAATATAATTTGAAAACTTAACATTCATAGATAAGAAAAATTCAACATCTTTCATCTTCAGCATTTATCATATATAAGCTGATTACTGTAATGTTTAATGTCTGAGAAAACCACTTCATAATTATATATCATGATGTAAAAACTACTCTTTCTTATTGCATTGCCAAATGTATACCATATAATACTAAATCATCCATGCACTTTACTACTGTTACACAATGCTTTATTTACCACCCTCTTTTACAATTTACAGTTTCGATTGCCCTAGCAATCTTCTTCAGAACTTTTATATCTTCTACAATGCTTTATTTACCACCCTCTTTTACAGTTTACAGTTTCAATTGGCCCAGTAATCTTCTTCTGAACTTTTATATCTCCTAACATCAACTGTGTTAGGATATATAAAAGTTCTGAAGAAGATTGCTGGGGCAATCAAAACTGTAAACTGTAAAAGAGGGTAGTAAATAAAATATGATGTAAACACTGTTGATGAATTGTGTTGTAAACTATGAAATGAACATTTTGAGCAAGTCAATTTATTAACTATTTTAGTGTAATGTCATATGGATAATTTTAAATGTGAATTTATTGGCTGATTTAAACACTGTTATCAAATAATTTGTTTATATATATATATTCTACTAATTTTAACAAGCCCATAAATAACTTTACAGCTTATTGAATATATAGTGCTATTAATATAAACTTATTCATGAAACAACCACATCAAATCATAGTAATATTACAGACTTGTTTGTTCTTTGCACATGCATATATACATTTACATACACACACACACACACACATATATATATATCAGGGACATAGCATTCATGTATTGAATGGAATGAATGAGTGCTTCCATAGAGAAATTCACTAAAACTTTTAAAAGCTTTAATTAAAATTTAATTTAAAAAATTCACTTTCAATTTTTTTTACCAACAGTTGGATTGTTTTTATATATGCAAAGAATGAATTTGACTAACAAATTCTCAGTTGATTATAAGAAATCCAAACAATATTCAATGGACCATTAGTAAGAATGGATTTCCATTCTTGCTATTAAAAGATGTGAAGGTTGCCTTGACAGCAGTGAGAAATATTGATTACTATATTTACTGTGAATGTTTAGATGGTTACTGGTTGGTATCTAATTACATCATTGGCCCAGATAAGCTTTAGGCACTATTTTGCTTATTATTTCTAAATAATACGTGGGCAATTTAAAAGTATTGCAGTTTGTAATGTTATAATTGACTTTATTAGTCTGCATTACAGTGACATGTTTATTTCATGTTTAAAGAGGTTTATTTAAACTTCATTGTATCAATATTTCATACTCTGTAGTCACGTTGCAATTTTTAAGTGTCCATATATATTCAATGGACCATTAGTAAGAATGGATTTCCATTCTTGCTATTAAAATATGTGAAGGTTGCCTTGACAGCAGTGAGAAATATTGATTACTATATTTACTGTGAATGTTTATGTAGTTACTGGTTGGTATCTAATATATATATATATATATATATATATATATATATATATATAT